>JAQGAI010001011.1:0-16397 GCA_034696905.1 Lepidocyrtus violaceus | reverse complement strand
AAAGCTTCCACTCGCCCTCTCCCTAAAATGAATGAAACATCATCGCAAATCGAAATACTTTATTACTCTACCCCACCTACCTCTCTGCACAATTATCGTGTCTATCAAGTGGATGCAAAGTGCACAGATATTTAGTAGCATTTAGTAGCAACTTTTTCAAATATTATTTAAAGTCAATATAGGTACTATTTGT
Organism: Lepidocyrtus violaceus; assembly: GCA_034696905.1. Classification (NCBI taxonomy): domain Eukaryota; kingdom Metazoa; phylum Arthropoda; class Collembola; order Entomobryomorpha; family Entomobryidae; genus Lepidocyrtus; species Lepidocyrtus violaceus. Next base: position 16,204 of record JAQGAI010001011.1, on the reverse strand, counting down.
TTACGTATGCAGTACCAATTGCCAGTAATGAAATGTGTTATGCATGCGTACATGTGCGAAAAACAAATTTGTTATAAAAGTTTTATACTAACTACAAACCAACTTATATTTTTGAAGACTAGCTTTGCCTAGTAGTGTGTTTAAATCTCCCATTGTTGTACGAGCAACAATGATATGTATTTTGCCACTTGCCATGTTCTACTCGTAAGTTTTTGCTACTGATGACATCATGAACTCTCGTGTAACTCTCAAATATGTACATGCAGACGAAAATCATTTTCGCTATTACTTAAGAGAAAGTTACGCATAGTTGGTCATTGTCGATAATCAAAAAAAAAACTCGAAAATGATATATTGAATCACGTACACTAGCTTTAAATGTTAAATCAATGTTGTTAAAAACTTTTAATGTTAAATGGAAGATGTCTAAAAAATTAAATAAAAAGTACAGTGCTAGAGCATTATGCAAAGTTCTCGTGAACGTAAAAATCATGTTGGGTTCAATGTTCAATATCTTTCCTAATTTATCATTTTGCTATTTTTTCATTCAATCCAATTTCATCTTTCATTTTTCATTGCTTACCTAATATCGCCCGCAAATGGCCTTCCAGAGTTTGATTAACCGTGGAACGCAGTTGGTTCACAGGCACTCCGAGAAACTGCTCCGCCGCCGTTTTCAGCAGATCATCCGCCCGCATTATCTTGATTTGTGCCACTCCTGTGACGGTCAACGGTACACCCTGAGAGGTTTCCACGTGCTCGCAGACAGGATTCACTGTCATGACCTGGAAAAACATAACATGGAAATGGGTGGTGATTATCATATTGGAAAATGGACCCATATAACACTAAACAGTTTCATTAAATTACATAAAGAAGAATTTTAAAAAAATACGGATCTCATCTCGCATTATCTGATTCTTATTTTCTTACCTCGAGAGATATTCTCTGCACATCCGTAACGAACCACCAGGCAAACGCCCACCCTCCGACTATTGTTCGTTTAGAAGTGGCACCACAACATCCACCTAAAACGAAAAACAATAATAGACATTGTTAGACCGACTTCCTCATTAGATTAATGTTACGTGCTCATGCCAAAACATTATTGCGTATTTTCCATCCACTCATTCGCAGCAGCGTACTGTTTCTTCCATGCCTTTCACCCAGACTCATCATCATCATCAGATTAATTATATTATGTATGTTATGTAGACACAAAATGTTGTAACATCCTGTAAGCACGAATATACTTGTCATTTATTACGTGTCATACGTCAACTTTTATGTCCGTGTCCGTCAGGTAACAAAAAACTGCTTAATACACAGGTGGGGCATATATTTGGAAAGTTCAGAAAGCGATAAAGAAGGGCAGACCCGACAAGCCAAACTATTCAACATTCAAACGAAACGTCATGTCGTAACCTATGCATAATCATAAATATTTAGATAACGCATAAAAACGAACTGTAAATTGCGGGTTTGATACATCGTAAATAGCAGGCTCCATACTCCATGTTCATTCGCTTCTTCGTGTGAATAGCCATTCCAAACAAATTCAAACTTCCTCTTAAAAGTTGAATTTTGTTCCGTTACGTTTCTGTTAGCTAATTGGCATTTATCTAATGTTTATTGGTTTATGAAACTGATTGTAATCTCCTTAACCAAATAAGGATTTGAGTGAATTATTCAATAGTGTAAAAATGCTACTGACTTGTGCAAATAACAAAATTGGCATATTATGCACCTATTCCCTCATAAATTACTCATGATATCGATGATGGCGATGGATGATGGTCCAATCGTGTGTATTAAAAATAGGCCCGTTCGTCCAACAAGTCACTTGTATTTTAGCCAAATACGACGTAACAAATGCAACGGGCCTGTTGCATGAGTGAAGGTTGTGTATTCATTTCCTTCCTTTAGATTGTGCAGATTTGTTGATGAGGTGAGTAAGCATTCATGATGTGACATGGGACTTGGGAAAAATGTGAAAGCTGGTCAAACAAGATGACCTGCTCCTGTCCGCAAAGAAAGAAATGGTTAGTGTTTATATCACCGCGGTGGGGTAAAATATTGTGGTAGTTTGTACGCGGTAATGTGGTGGTAGTAGCATCTATACATATTACTTTGTTAGTTTAGATTAGCGAACACAAATGCTCATCTTCATTGAACTGCTGCGTAGGTAGAAAGGATTAAACTATTTAAGTGTTAAATGGTCGAACACAATGTATAGAATAAAGGCAATGTGTATATACAAACAAATTGAATTTGATTATGATTTTCGTAGAATGGCCATCATCATCGTCGTAAAACAGACAGGTGCTATACGACTTTTAAGCAACTATTTTCAAACATGACTTCATTTAATGTAACCCTTCAATATTTTTTACCAGATTCGTGAAGTAAAGTTTAGGGAGAAGGATAAAATGTAACATGAACACGGATGCACTGTTCTCAACATTGTATATGTCGTGTCATTATTTGAAACTGTTAAATCCCCTAAATCATCAATGCTAAATAAATTTCACATTCAATAAAACCAACTAATAGTTCGTCATTATCACGATCATTAAATGAGTCGTCGAGAATGATGGGATGCTTTAACAAAAAAAATAGCAAATGGGAATGGACGTCCCCATAGTCTGATTAGCATTGGGGATGATGGCTAATCTGGAACGGCATTGGAAATATGACCATAAAACAAAATTACCTCAAATTCGGGACAAAATAAATGTTCCTTTTAAATTCTGTTGCTGTTTGAATGATAATGACGGGCGATAATAGCTAAAGAGCTGAAAGTGGCAGTATCAAACATAATTACATGCAATAATATTTAGATTGGAAAAGAATGGCAGCCTTTACACATAAAACAATGAAAGCGATGTACCATCCCTACAGAATCCCTTGGCGGTCAGCATTGTATAATAAACTATTTAAAAATAAATGGTTCTGCTGATGATGATACTGACTAAGCAAATTGTTTGCTGTAAGTCTATTTACTCAATGCACAAACAAATCATATTTCCTAGGCCGATATAAACTGCAGTGAAGAGGAATTAGAAAGAACTCATGTGTACTTTCACTATCAGCAGCGCTCACTTCACCTCACTGAAACCCCCAATGAGTAGGTAGGTAGCTCTGGTTGGAGGTGAGGTTCTTACTGCGGTCATATTTAACTACTTGTAACATCATTATTACAACAACATCACAATCCACGATGAACAACTTTAACATGAACAAAAATTAACTGCGATCTGTTTTTCATATTTGATAAACAAAATGCCTCTCTGGCTCTTTGATTATGATGAGCAGAGGAGTTAAAACCATTATTTAAAAACTGCAAGCAACAATGCTTGGCATAAGGTACCTAAATGAATTATTCAATGGTTCAGTAATCGTAATAATTATATGGCTATTGAACAAGCTAACTCGAAAGATGACACAGTAAAGCCCTTTACTTGATTATCTTAACCTTTTACTAATTCAAGCAGGTTAGTCTGGAAAATTTTTTACAATCATCATTGTTAACATATTGTTTCATTACATTAAATCAGCCCTTTAAATGGCAATCAGTAAATCATAATGAAAGGTGATTCGAATGTGAATGTGAAACAAGCAGGCAGACAAAAGTCAGCAAACATTTTATAGAAGAGAGTGAAATTGGTAGCAAGCAATTACTAGAAAAGCCCTTCATAAAAAAACATGTTTTTTTTTTAAATAACTACCTGCCACAACAATCCTAAATTGTTAGTAACCTACTGACTGATATGATGATGTTGATGATGAAAGAATGAATGAACATTACATTCCGGCAGGTAACGGCAGGAGGTTACAACGTTTTAAGCTATCATTTGACTTGACTTTTGATTTTTGCTCAGATAAGTAAGATGACAGAGTGTAAAGGTGGCTGAGGTGCTGATGATTCCACTACCACCACCACTACTGACCGTTTTAATATTTTTTCCAATGGTTATTCATTCGTGGCAGAAGAAAATTATGCGAAGATGATCAAAGAATACAAAAAAGTTTGCATAGTTTTTTTGTACACGAGGAGGGGTAGTGTCAATGCTCCCACCCAACAACATCCAACATTATCAGCAACAGTGCATCACTAACCTTTTCTCTTTCACTTTTAATACCACCGCCCATTATAAAACAATTAGGTGGATTTTACGTGCCCTAACAAACTTGCTACATGAGTTTTGCAGAGAACCAACTTTACATAGACAATCGATATTGGAAGATGTAATCGCATAGACATGTAAGCTCCTAATGACTGAATGGTCCCTAAAATATAAGTTATAACGATTCACTTTTCCTCGACTCATTTGTAAGTTCTTTATTCGCTAAAACATTACCTACCTATGTAGGTATGCTCATTTGTCTTTGGTACAGGAAGACATATAATTAAGGACAGTGTCCTCCGAACAAGGGTGAACTCATCAGTTTCGGTTTTTTTCTTTTGCTTTTTGTGACATTTACACTTCCGTACTTGTGCTATGCAATACCAAACCGAAATGGAATAATTTTGGGGAAAAGAACAGGATGGGAAATGGATCCTAATAAATCATAAATCACTTCTGATAAAAGAGCACGCAAGAATGACGTAGCCAGTCATATACACAGGTACTTATCTTCGCTGTACCAATGATTCAATATGATATATTTTATTCTAAAACTTTGTAATATGGTTCTTCATTCATTTGTGTCAAAGAAAGTGAAAACTGCAGAGTTAAATGCTGAAACCGGCCAAAATTCATGATCCTCTGAAATAGCTAATAAAAATCATCTTTAAGACCATGCTGCGCTACGAGCAGCAAGAAATTGGTCTAGTGCACTAAAGCATAGTTATCCTCTTATCACTGCCTTGAGCTTGAAGCCAAAATAGCTCCGCACCTTTTAATTCCTCATTCATCATCATATTATATTTACTGCACTACGAACAAGAATATTTTTAAACATTTCAAAAATTTACTCCTTCTCATTTTACACAATTTACCTATAGAAAAGCTAAAGGGGATACTTGAATGCATTTTTAGATTTTGCTTTTTGATTGCATGGAGGAGGTATAATTATCAAAGAAGATAATCAAACTTATGTAGATCTTCCTGTACCTACACGAGAAACTTTTAGTCTTTTCGAACAAATTACGTACATACTTAAGTTGTGTAAATATATCCTATACTTACAGCCTTTATTCTGTGAGATCACCGCAGCGTGGAGGAATGCATGAAAAAATTAAGTTAGGATTCTACGAGGATTCTACGATGGGATGATAATGTTAAGGTGGCTGCCCACATCATTACTGCTGAATATTTGAAGAAAAATAAAATAGACAGCTACTTTTTTCTTACATTAAATTTCTGAATGAGTTGGGTGAAAAGTGAATCTTCAGAATTTATTTGTCTTTGATTCGTAGACAGAGTAAAGTTAGTTATGTGAACACGCATCCCATGCATCTTATGTACATATGCAACGTGCCCTTAACCATGATCCTTAAAGAACTATATTGATTACTAGCCAGGAATTTTTATGAAAAGGAATGAATTAAATCGACGGATCGCATCTAAAAATTGATCCTTATCTCAATTACATTCACACACGTATGAAACAATAAAATAAATGGCAATAAAAAATGGTACTCCCTTCACCAATAATATCCTAATAATAATCCTTTTCATTTTCAAGCAAAAAAAAACAACATATCAATGCGGAATATACCAAAAGCTAATATAATATGGTTAATTAAACTACATTAATCATAACAAAAGGGAGAGATTGATTGAGCCAACTGTATCGTGATTAATGATTATCAACAGCAAAAACCATCAACAAAAAATTCAAATATGAGAGAGAAAAAAATTGAATTTCAAGCCGTTTAATGTTGGAGGTGGTCTATAACCAACCCTTCACCTTCGCTCGACTCATTTACAGTCTGCCAAGAACAAAAAGCCTGTTCATTGAAATTGAAACCACTATTATGTAGTTTTTTGATTTCCTTTTCATTTGCTGTATCGCGAAAAATCAAAAATACATTAGGACCGACCCTTTAAGGATCAGCATTAGGGCCCTCGCAGCTTTAGCACACATGCATGGCAAGGGATTATGATGATTTTGATATGATATGGAAATGGCATTTTAAAAATGTAGATGCGCAACTTGAGGATTCACATCTGTACAGCAACCCTTCGTAAATTGTAATCCTCAAAAGGGGCGAAAGAAATCGAATCCTTTATAGGTATTTCACTTTTAAGTAGCCACTACTTACTCTTCATTGTTGAGTCAGTTTATTAAGATAAATATCCATTTTTTTGTATACAGAAGTCTACTTCATCATGGGATGGTATAAAGAGCCGATGAAGATAATGATATGGTTAAGACAGGCTTAATAAACTTTGATCTGGCTTTTCCTCCTCACTCGTCGTTGTTGATTGTGATGCACACCTAAGTGCTTCGTACTTATTATACCTCACCTATTCAACAGAAAGGGAAAGACAATGCAGTGCTAGTGCAAGTGTGTACTACTCTCTGAGCAATAAGAATAAAAAACAAAAGGATAAACTTTGCTCTTGACGGTTAAACATCATTTTACTCCAACCTACAGCTCTGTGACGTATAATAATACATGCATGTACTTACACACAGATTTTTACACAAATTTTCTAAAAGAACATCAGTTACACCACCAGCTCTCAAGATGATGATGAGATGAATATGATATGATAGCACCATCACCGTTCATATAGTATTTTTTCATGAGCTTCATATGTATGAAAGATGATTATTGCTAAGTAAAGTACAAATGGTCATCTTCTTCAAATCTTCATTATTACTATTAATGCATGCATGCAAGTCTCTCTTTCTTTTGTCGAGGGAGAAGGAACAAGGCAAGGGGCAAGTGTAAGTCAAGCCAGCTCAAGCTATAGCTCAATGTGTGTGTGTTGTTTTTTTGAAAAGATGAATGAGAAGATCTTTTACAAGCAACGGAAAGAAGAAACGACCCAAAAATGCTTAGTTTTCCTTTTCACCTCACTCGCTCGACTCACTGACCCCGATCACTGTCGACGACTACACGACAACAACTCACCTTTTTCAACAATTATAGGTGTCTAAAAAGTGTGTATTTGCATAAAGGGATGCAAATTTAATAGCCCAGGTGAATACAACGGGCTAGATTGTTACAGGGGAATATGCATGTACGTGCATACCCACATATCCGCATAGAAAGGAATATTTTTTGATTAAACCCTTTTCCCTAGAATTATAAGAAATGTGAGCTGTGAAACTGTGATAAATTCACCGGTACAAATTCTAAGCAACTTTACGGAAATTACAGAATTATCCTGAAATAGGAGTGAGCACGTGCGTTTTTTATTCGATAGTGAAAGTGCACAGCATAAAGCATAATGGAAACGGGTCCAAACTCCATGTAAAGCTTATCATCATGCATGGGACTCAAGTGTCAAATGAAAGTGAAGGGAGGTGCGTGGCTGTTGACGTGATTCGACTTAATCACTGGAGGAGTATAGGCTGTCAATACAAATCAAGATTCTTGTCGTGAGGGAGCCATTCATTGCTTTCTGCCCTTTTTCAAGGATGATCATTATTGAGAAGAATGAAAACGGTGAATGTGATAATAGTGTTACTGCAATGAGCATGTTGATTTCAGTCCGGACTAATTCGTTGCGTAAAACTATCAGGACAGTTGAGGAAGTGAAGAGGAGGATTTTCTGTGAAGCCGATAATGATTACATATTGGCTGGTTTGTCTTTGTGAGAGTGTTAACTGATGAACAAAATAGGAATTATTTACGGTGATCGTTTCAAATAAAATAGTTTTAATAAGTTTTAGTTGGAGTTTATGGAGTGGATAACGATCACGCAGGTAAGTCTGAATGAAAGCTTACATTTTGAAATCATGTACATAGTTAGAAAAAATCTCTGCAATTTATTAAGAATTCGGAGGAATACGTTTTTTTACACTGCCCCAAAATTGTTAAAAATAGATTTTATAGAGTAGAGTAAGAGTGGATTATTAAGTGGATGAATATGTGCTCGGTTCCCACGTCAAGCATCCCCAGCGCATGCCGGATAATTAAGAAGTGGAATATAAAAGAAAATTTCCATTCATATTTGGAAGTGCATAATAAAGTGTGGACGTGACCTAATCCTTATCTCATTCTTCATGACATACCTATTTTGAATGTTTAAAAAAATGCTCCTCTTCACAAACACCAACGATCCATAATAATATAGGTATCTCAACATCCGGTACATCTAGAACGAATTGTTAGGAAGTATGTATTGCATGTATTTCACTTCATAGGGTCAATAAATTCCATTGAACCCTCCTCCTTGTCCTGTGTAAACAGGGGTCCCTTTAAAAACATATGTATGAAAAGATAAACAAAGCAAGGTCACGGAACGGAGTAGCCAGGTTTTTCTTCAAGGATATTTTATGAATCTATTCACCTCAAGATGATCAATCCCTAACCTCAAGAAAAGTCGATTGTTTGTCACAATTGTCACGATGCTCGTATGTAGGTATATTACTTTGGTAGATAAGGTCGGTAGGTATTTCAGTTCAATATATGTAGTTGTTTCCCGTTTTTTCCTGCATACCGCTAATCTGCCGTGCTCATTTGTAACACTTCTAGACGTAATTTCAATATTTTAAAATGAAACTACGCCCTCTTACGTTCTGTCAAAATTGTATCTTTAAAGGTGTTGTGTTTGCATTTGCAAACGAAGAGTCTATGGTGCATTGGAGATTCTAAAGTAATTGCACATATTTTATTAGTGAGCTGTTAAGAAACGGTATATTACCCCATAAAAATGTCATCAGCTAAACTGTGCCTTATGCGCAATATTAAATGGCATGCGCAAACATTATCTTCTGACGTGTTTTACCGTTAAAAATTTCCCATGAAGAATATTAAACGTTGCAGTTAATAATACGTGGGCATTCAAAATCCCATTTACGTTTACAAGATATTCTGAGCTATAATTATTTTTTTGCAGACATTTCAAAATGGAGTAAACAGCATGAATCATTATGGCAGTCTTGGCCACCGCCGGTGTCCTCACTGCTGGGCTATGGATGGTGCCCATCATTATGGGAATGATGGGTTATATGAAATACGACTCTATAGATCCTGAATCTCACATCAGAAATGCCCGCTCCTTGGACGCTGAGTAAGCATAATCATCCTAAATCTAATTTCAATTCAGGATTATAATGGGCAATAACTAAGTGTTTAGAAAGCATTTAACATTTGCTCGTGCTCTTTTTGAAATTTAGATACGATTTCATCGTCGTTGGAGCGGGCTCCGCTGGCTCAGTAGTGGCGAACAGACTAAGTGAAATCCCACATTGGAAGGTTCTTCTACTCGAAGCTGGAGGAGATGAAAATGAAATTTCGGACGTTCCAGCTGTAGCAGCCTATCTACAATTAAGTAAATGGACCATTATTAGCTCATAAGCCATTAGTTTCCTACTCAGTCCGAGAAATGTGAATGAACTTTACACATGCTAACATGTCGTTTTCCCTCAAAATTTACAGCTAATTTGGACTGGCAATTTAAAACGGAACCACAGCCTACCGCTTGCCTAGGTTTAGTTGGTAAGCAATTAAGTCAACACTTTTACATTCAAACATTTACAATAATCATCATTGACTGTGAGAGTTCAGTTTGAATGTTGTGTTGATGATGTCATTTATTTAAACGTTGTTGACGGCACTGATTGTGAATATAGGATTTAATTAACTGTTCCTCATAACAATTTGCAGATGGAAGGTGCAACTGGCCAAGGGGTAAAGTCCTGGGTGGTTCTTCTGTACTTAATTATATGTTATATGTAAGGGGGAATAAACGAGATTATGATTCTTGGGAAGCAATGGGGAACCCAGGGTGGGGATATGAAAGTGTTCTAAAATATTTTAAGGTAAAAACTTAAAACGCTAAATTCCAAGAGGAATTTTAAATCTTTAGATGGAATGAATGACAGTTTTGGAAACTTTTCTTCATTTTCTCTTTCTAGAAATCCGAAGATAACAGAAATCCTTATCTAGCTCAAACAGACTATCACTCTTCAGGGGGCTATTTAACTGTTCAAGAAGCCCCATGGAGAACTCCCTTAGCTGCAACATTCATAGAGGCTGGGATGGAGATGGGTTACGAGAATAGGGATGGGAACGGTGAACACCAAGCCGGGTTTATGATTGCACAAGGCACAATTAGAAGAGGCTCACGGTGCAGCGCAGCCAAAGTACTTAAAACCAAGCTGAATAAAAATTACTAAATTAACTAAGCTGTTTGGTTTCAAGTTGAAATCCAAAGTTCAACATTCCCAGACTGGCAAAAGGCAATGTGCGTTTCTAAATGAAAATTATCTCTCCCTTTTTTCAGGCATTTTTACGACCAGTAAGAAACCGACCAAATCTACACATTGCCATGAACTCGCATGCCATGAAAGTTCTCATCAACGAGAGAAACCAAGCTTATGGAGTGAGATTTAAGAGGAATGGGAAAGTGTACAATGTTTTTGCGAGGAGAGAAGTTGTCCTCTCAAGTGGAGCCATTAACAGTCCACAGTTGCTCATGTTATCTGGTATCGGTCCTGCTCCTCATCTTGCGGAAATGGGCATTCCACTAGTCAAAGTATGTTACGCAATTTCAAGATGCTGCTGCTTTCACTTTACGTGAAATATTATTTTCAACTATTCCTCCTCTCCAGATTCAACTTTTTAACTTCCTTGCTTATATATTTTTTTTGTATTGTACAGGATGCACCTGTGGGCATGAATTTACAAGACCACATCGGCTTTGGTGGTTTAGTATTTCTAGTCGACCAACCCGTGTCCATGATTCAGTCTCGTTATGAGAATCTAGCGTCAGTAATCCAGTACACATTATATGGTAAAGGGCCTCTAACGATATTGGGTGGGGTGGAGGGTGTCGCGTGGGTCAACACAAAATATGCCAATGCAACGGAAGACTTCCCTGACATAGAGTTTCATTTCATCGCTGGATCGTAAGTAGTTTTCATTCTTCTCATGTTGAATCCGTCCTACCTTTTAAGCTCACACGCTATCAACACGAAACCATTGACATGCTCATCAAAGACCATAGTATGTGTAGTGAAAGCTGAGCATCAAAAGTATCAATGTGGAATAGAATGCAATTGCGTTCACTTTCCGCACATATAAACAGGAAATTACATGGGCTTCTCTTGTTTCCGTAGGGCTTCATCTGACGAGGGGAGACAGATTAAAAAAGCTCATGGGATTTCTCAGCGAGTGTATGATGCCATGTTCAAGCCTATTGAGTATCGGGACACCTGGTCAGTCATCCCCATGATATTACGACCCTATAGTAAGGGCTACTTGAAGCTACGCTCGAGAAATCCGTTCCATAAGGTTCTAATTTATCCTAATTACATGGTTGGTAAGTACTGGATAAACAATGTTTTCATACTTTTCAATTAAAATTGGATGTACGCACTTTAATTTAAAAGTGTTGATTTCTTATCCTCGCAAGTTCAATTACAACCTATCAAAATTCTCATTTTTAGATGATCGAGATGTCAAAATTTTGGTGGAAGGTGTAAAATTAGCTGTAGCCATGAGTAAGTTCTGTCCTGTATAGTATGGAGCATATATTCCCGTCAACTTTAGGCCTCTAATTAATGTGAATTTTTATTTTAAATTACAATTTTACAGGCCAGACTAAAGCATTTCAAAAGTTGAATTCCAGACTCAACCCTCATATGATGCCTGGATGCACGCATCTTGAACCATGGAGCGATGCATACTGGGAATGTGCCATTCGGTAAAAATTATGGCTTCACATTCACATACTTTCATTCAATATTGATTATGACATACTCATAATAATAATTACGTAAATGTTTTCGTTTCTCCCGAAAAAAGTCACTATACAGTTACAATTTATCATCACTCGTCGACAAATAAGATGGGACCTCCTTCAGACCCGGAAGCCGTGGTGGATCCAAGACTGCGCGTCTACGGTGTATCAAATCTGCGTGTCGCGGATGCTTCAATCATGCCAAATGTTGTCTCCGGGAACACCAACGCGGGGACCATCATGATTGGAGAGAAACTGGGGGACATGGTAAAGGAGGATTGGGGGGAGCCAACCGAGCCACTTCCGCCTCCAAGATACCCAGAGTAAAGTAAAACCACCATTGTCGTTACATACGTAAACAGTGGAACGTTTTGGAGTTTGGTCACATCGACCAGTGCAATTCTTAGTGACTGATATTAAAGTGTCATTCTATTTTTAATTTGTTCATGTAAATTCTTCAACTTTTTCTTTCAGTTCAAACTTATTTCCTGTATAGTGTTTCTATCATAAAAACGGAGACTTTTTTGTATTAATGTATATTTTTGTGTATTGATATATTTCCTTTTAAAGGAATCCTTCCCCTTGTCTATAAGATCTTTTTTGTAAGAACCCTTTCTGGAAACAAAAAACTATTTACATGACTTATGATAAGTAGGGTTAGTTATGTAAGCGACATAGGCTATTGTTGTACACAGAGATATTATGTATTTTTAAAATCGCTTGTGTGCATTACCAAATGGCAATTTATACAATGCATACAGAAACATGTTCATCTGTCTGGGTTTTATTAAGTTTTATATAGTCTTCGGGACATTTTGTAAAGAATAAAATGTGAGCAAAGTGACAGCTCCGTAGTAGATACGTTTATGATATATTTTTAATTTAATAATTGCTCCTGCTCAATAAAACGTGCAATGAAATAAAGAAAAGACAGTAAAAACTTGTAAATTGCTTTCGCTGTCAGTTTAAATTCTTTTTCCCTTGTAGGTACTTTCCCCTAACATAATACCCTCCATCTCCAAGATAAGATGTATGCCTTGCACTCAACTTATAAATATCTCGGTATAATTGAGCTTCCAAAGGGATTGATCGGAAATCGAAGAGAACAGAAGAAACGTGGAGCCTTTCCTTTCACTTCACCTGCCTTCCACTCCAATTCCAAGCTTGTTATATCCAACCAGCCTATTTGAAGAAAGAGATTCAAACGGATGGATGGATCACGAGAAGCCTACACAACTCACAGTCATGTTTTGTTCAATATCTAAAATTAAAAACAGCATTTATTTGGAAGGAGGGGGAGAAGAATGACGTAAGTTCCTCCTACTCATAGAAATACAGACATTCGTAATGACATAACAAACTACGAGAGAGAGAGAGAAAAAAGTTCATGAAACTTTCATGACGTTTTTTATTGTCACAAGTAAGCGGAGAAGCTAAAGCTAAACTGTGAAGCCAGACTTGGTGAGCAGAGAAGAGCTCTATAACAATCGGATAAGCGACTACAGTTTTATGTTGGAAACTAGGAATAAAAATTGACATTAAAGCTGCTGTGCACAGTACAGTCTTTTTTACAAAGGAGAAAAAGGAGAAAGGGAATAAGTTTCGGGGTGTTGCGTGTCTGCTTTGTATGGTATAATAATAAAAAATACGCAGTAAATGTTTGAATGCACAAAGAATTATACCTATTTTACTACATTTACATACATTCCATGTTGCACCTCTCAACCAGACTTGGTTTCTTCCCTCTCAATTAATAGTCATGGACTAAACTATTGGGAATATGTTCATGTAGTAAAAATGTAGTCATTGCGTTCGGCATGCTATGAAAGAAAAAAAATATGCAGACATGGCTTGGCATGAGCTTGAGTACCTACTTGGGTAGGTTGTTATAGTTCATTGAAAACACTTTGATTTTCCTAATACATCTCAACAACATGATTCTTTCTTAAAGATAAGTGCAGAAGCATGGATGGACTGGTTCAAAGAATATTGGTCTAGCCATAAGAAAATTGAAGTTGGGGAATAAACACTTGAGCAGTGTAGCATGTACCTTATTACATTTGCCCATACATGCTTTTTACTTGTAGATAATTTCGCGATGTTGTACTATTACTGTAGTATAAGTACTATGTATATTATCGGCCGGTTTGTTTCGTCTGTCATGTAGTCAGAGTAGTCACCCATGTCATTCACTCATAAGGAAAACTGTCTTTAGTTTTCATAGCCTCTTCTTATGTTGGATTTTTTTTTTATTATTACAGCACCCGACTGCTTTGATGGCAGCATCGCGCTTCGTACAGTCATAGTTGAACATCTTGAGTAGTGAAAGTAAGAGCAGTAGGTATGGTGCATTTATATAATGCAAATGCCGAAGTTACTTCCAACAAGAAGCCAGGATGGAACTGGATTGGACAACATAAATACAAAACTGAAGGTTTATCTTATCTTTGTACTGGAATAAATACGAAATGCTTTTGCGGTTTTGACCCGACTGGATAACGAAGAAGGGATTGACAGCGGGAGCAACAATATTTGTTCTAATGAAGCGTATTACGAGATATGATAACAACAAACTATGCGCGTACCGACATGCTACTACAAATAAATAAATAAGCAAACAATGATACATTAAATCAACAATAACGGAGAGTTTAAGTCATCGCACATCAGAATTTAAACACGAACTTGTCATATACAAGGTAGGTAGTCAGCATACATGTCTTTCATAGCATATTTAAAAAAAAACTCTTTCGAACCTGAAACAATGAGGGCTTCATTAGGCCCCACCGTGTGTATGTTGCCCATCTTCTTTAATTAGTTTCAAAATCACAGGCAGTTTACAAGAACAAAATGTAAGACACTTTCGGTGAAAGAGCGATGAGGACAAGCTTCCTTAAATGGGAAGGAGTATAAATAATAAATAATTCCCTAGATTGACTGCCTTCCCTAGCTGTTAACTTCAGTTTTGTATTTCAATGTCATCTCAATTTATAGTTCATGCGATGGTCTTTTGCTGTCACTGTTCACTATTGCTTAAATACAAAATAATGGGACAAATTATCCCGCTCATGGCATTCCACTTTCACTGCCGTATCAAATCATGTTTGTCGACTTTCTCCTGACCTCCAACTTTATCTTCAAGGAAATTATCAACAGTCACTACAAGAAAAACTTTATTTTGACATGAGCAGTTGTAAACTCTAAACTGTAACTAATCAACTTCCAGTCCGTAGAAAATGATAGTTTACTATACAAAATTGAAACATAAAATAGAGCAGTTAGCAGCTTCAAATCCCAATTACAACTTGTTGGATAAAATTCGTAATGCTGGAAGTACTCCCAAAAATTGAAATCCAACAAACGCCATTAGCTTTCATCATATTATTCTCGGTGATGATGCACAATCGGTTACTGCTACAAAGTAGTCACAATCATAATATTTCTCATTAGCTCATGCTGAAGCTGAGCTCAAAGTCAAAGTAATCACACTGGTGAGTTGACTGGTTACGCTGTAAGACTCATGTCATAATGATCTTCTATTTCCATGTAACGAATCGTTTGACGTGCAACAGAGAATTCACATACACAAAAATAAATCCTCCAATATCAACAACAGTAAGTACACAAATAAATATAGTTCGTTCGCTCGCACACCTCTTTCCCCTCTGTGTAGTTTTTAACTTGACGTGACTGACTCATCTATATGACTAGTTTACTGGATCATCTCCACACATTATTCCCATTCCCAGCTCGCTTTTGGTTCAATCAACTTGCAATATCTCCATTATCTCCTGCTCCTTCTCCTGACGTGTACATTTGTATTTGAACAATTTATTATAATATTTGCCGGATGTACCTACGCATTCTGCATATCTTGTAGAACTTGCTTAAAACATTGTTTCAGATTTTAATAGCCAAATTGCAAACAAACTATTAACTGCCGATTTATTTGTAACTTCCGGTCCGTACAAACCGCAGATATAACTATGTTCAGATATAACAATTTCTAGGGAAAATTGACAAGATAAAAAGCGTTTCCTTTCAGAAAACCCACATCTCCTTTCACCATCCTGGAAACTACACAAGCTTAATTTGCTCAATTGGATTTCAACAGAATTGAGGAAAACAGAGAGGTTAGTTAATTTTGCGAAGGAAATTGGGAAAGACAAAAGTAATAATGAATTTTCTAATCAGTCCAATCCCCAGCCACTCAAACACCGACGACGAGGATGATGATACCCGCAACAAATCCAAGCTCACACTGGCATACTTGGCAATATCTGAATTTTCTCCATGAGTGTATTGGGTTCGAACTGTATGTTACTGGCAGCTCT
>JAQGAI010001010.1:0-16401 GCA_034696905.1 Lepidocyrtus violaceus | reverse complement strand
CATGTTTTTTGGAGGTCCGGTCGGTCTCCTTGTATTCATTACATCACTTTTGTCCAGTTTCTTATTGAGAAGTGTGCAAATATCAGCATGATAATTGGATTGTGGATTTGTGGATTTTTTACGGGTAAATACGAGACACATGTCATGTCATGCAGATGCTCTGCTCAGTCAAAGTGAAAGTCACGTTGAGAGCCAACTCATAAAAGAAAAACTCTTCTCCATTCTGAAAAGTGGACTACATAAAATCCGTGACATTTATGAAGATTCACTCCAAAGTGGTTTATGAATGGGGAAAAGGAATTTTATTACAATTTTCCGATAAAATTCAAGACGAAGAAGAAGAAGTAAAAAAGGACATTACCTAATCCTCTGGAATAATATATAAAATACTTTACATTTATTACCAACAAAGCTCCACATAACTGGAAAAAGTTACGCATTGCATTGAATTGCATCATCATCGTCAACAATCAATGTCAATTGGATTTGATCGGAGGAGATTTGCATGACTTCATGCATGAACTGTTTGAAAGGGAGTGACATTCTGAATTCCAGTAGCCGTTAAGCTCTTTACTTATTGAATAAATATCCAACAAGGGGAAGGAAATATTTTTGCGGATTAGTTTTCACCAAAAGGAATGTAATTGAATCTTTCTGTCGAGTGGTTAGTGAGAAATAAATACTTGTTCTGCATTATCTTTCTTTAAATTATGATTATTGATTCCCTTCCTTCGTTATCGACTTGACTGGCCAGTTTAACTTTGAAGATAAGGAAAAGTGATAATCTTCTTTTTTTCACAAAGGAAAATTCTTCCTCCCTCCTCGTTTCATCGTTAAAAAATAAAAAAAGTCAACTTATGTGTGTTTAGAAGTGTGGACATTGATAAGTACCCAAGATAAGTAACAGCTCGATAAGTATTTTCGTGACAGTGGATTGGATTGCAATATGCAAATCAGCTCAGCTCAGTAGCAAATAAATACCTTCTAATCTGATCAAAAGTAAACTCTCCTAATCGGATTCAATTTATAATCCATTAAAGAATCTAAATAGTTTCGAGAGATAAACTTGAACTTGAAATCCATCAACATTCTTGCGTTTCTTCAAGGAGCAGGAAAAGGAGGATCAAATCAGATTAAGAAATTTGTGAAAAGTGCAACCCAAATGGGGTTTTAGCAGCTTGCTAGAATTTTTCAAGTCTTATGACATGACATAATATACTGAGCCAATAATAATTACGTGAAAATCGAAAAGGAAAAATCGTTAAAAGTTACATAATTTTTTTTCTCCTCAAATTGATATTGACTATTGACACTAATGCTTACACAGAGAGAGTAAAACTGGAGTAAAAGTGCGTTTTTTCTTCTCCCTGAAAATAAGAACTTTTTTTCTCTCGATGCAGCAAAAATTGACTCTGCACTAACTTCTATATGAATGTATTATTATACCCCGTAGTCTTTACTGTAGCGCAGCTCACTCCTCACCCTCCATCAGATGCTGCTGCTGGTGCAGTCCATGCTCTCATATGGCTACGCACACACATCTAACAAAATCTAAGGCCATTGTGAGTGAGTACGTGAAAGAGAGACTCTGCTGCTGCTGATTGACTTTAACGTGACAAGGGTTCATATTCCCTGGTTTCTCCAGCTCCAGAATTAGTTCCCAAACTTGACTTTTCTGGAGAGGAAGGAAATAGTTTTTTTCTTCTTTTTGGAGAGAAAAAACATGCCAAAGTGTACCAAGAGCAAAGCTAAAGCCAAGTGCATCTCCAGCATCATCATCAGTTGTTGTAGTAGCAAGGGAAGGACATTATATTCTGCAGAGGCTGTTACTACTGATGATAGTTTTGGTGGTGGCGGTGTCGATGATAGTGGAACAAACAGCCGCAGCAGCTCCTACTAACTTTTCTTCCTATTGATATTCTGCCAATGACTCAAGTTCACCGGAGAGGGATTTACTCCAAGGAGAAGGAAATCATGTTGTTGTTCGGGAAGATCTTCTTACGCATCCGGAGAAATATATGAAGAGGAGTTTGATCACGAACAAGAAAGGAAAAGAACGCAGAGAAAAAGTATTTTATTTCTTGTTGATTGTGCTCTTCCTTCAGACTCATTGTTCAGTGAATGAAAGTCTCCAAAAAAAAGTTAAAAAGGGGGAAAAGTTTTTCTTGTGCATGCAAAACAAGGACATTGCATTATCCTTCAAAATACCTAAACTCTAAAATTTATTTTGGATATTCCTGTCAGTGCCAAAAGTGGAGTGAAGAAAAAAATATAGTGAAATAACTTTCTCTAAACGAAGAAGAAAAAAAATCAGTAAAAACTGACCTAGGAACTGTTTATTTTTTTTCGTCAAATATGGACTGATATTGTGTGGCAGAGCCAATAGTTCTAGACTGAAGTGAAAAATTTGTCGTGAATTCTTGAACAGTCTGTTCTTTTATTACGTAACTTGACAAAAAAAAATTGTTTAGGATTGGATCGGATTAGCTCACTCATGTGCACATTTCTCAACGTGGTATTATTAGTTTTGAACTAAAAGGATTGAAAAAAACAAATGAATAGCTAAACTGAACTGAAAAGGGAGGACAGGAGCAACATTTGTCCTTTTTTACGAGGAGCATGGATATATATTAGCGAAATTTACAAGGGAAGAGTGACATTTGTTGCTTTATTTGTTCTGTTGACGATTTTTATGCTTCTCCACATCAACCCTCTCTCTTTCGCTCTCGTTGGAAATAGATGGGCTGGTACAAACTTGCCGAGCCGGTCTAGACTCTTCTGCAATAAAAAACAGACTGAAATAGTGGACATGTGAATGTGACCGTCTTTCTTCAACCAACTAAAAAAGTAAACAGTAGGCAATAATAAGAAGTCAATTGGCGTGGTTAAAAAAGTATGAAAAATTTGATGACCCGATGATGATGATGACGATGAGAATGATTTGATTGTTGAGGATCGTGAAATAGGAGGAATTTGATCGTTTCTTTCTTTTATATAAATTGATGATCCACATCTGGAAGTATTAAAAAAGCAAATAATTTTATTGATTGTGTCACGTTTCCTTTTTTACTACTGAATTAAGCAAAGGAATTCCTTTACAAAAAATTATCTCGGAGGATGATCTCCATTTATCGTTGGAAAACAATCGTTACTTATTTTATTGGGAAGGTATATCAGTTTCTTCTGAAGATTTTTACTGCTCACTTCGTTTTTTGTTAAAAAGCTATCAATTTTCATGATGATAAGTTTGTTGGGTCAGCCTGGTTAGCTGATTGCTTTTTGTGAAAAAGAAAATATTTATTATTACTTCATCATTTTTTAGCCGTGATGTGATCCTTAAAGAAAAAACGTGGTCATGTTCGAGAAAAAAAATAGTCACATTCTAAAAAAGAGAGATATATTTGATTAGAAATGAGAAGAGTGGCTATTGACAATCAAATCAGGAGAGAATTTATTAGGAAAACTAAATATGATGTTTCTATTTTAGCTAAACATTTTTTTTTCTGTCATGGGCTGGGTCTGTCGGCAGCAGTCGTGACTTAAAACAAATGAAATCATATGGCTCATCTCAATAATAAGTGCAGTACCCGTTATTTATCCTTTCTCATTTGAAAAATAAAAATGTTTGAAAGTTGTCATTTATTCGATAGAATTTATGTATTTCGTTTAGTTTTGTAAAAAAAAAAACAATATTGTAACATGGCTTACTTTATTAGTATTGGGATGTTTGCAGCGGCTTCACAATTACTTTGAATTAGCCATGTCATGATTGTTATGATGAAAGATGCCAGGCTTCTTTCCACTTCCGTTTGAATGTGTTCAGTAATTTTTCTCGTCATCATCATCATCCTCGTCACTTCACTTTAAAGAAGAAACAGTTTAACAAGAATCTTACCAAAAATTTGTTTCTTTGTTTTCGTTTTAGCAAATCCAACTAAAATCCAACGTTTTTGAGTCGAAGAAGAAGAAGAAAGAGAGACACTCATTTTGTCTGTCTTACTCAACGTTTTGAATAAAATTGACAGATTTATGGTGGAAAATGATTTTTTGGTGTGCAATACCAATAATCATCATCAGTTATTAGGGGAAAACCGTGTGTTGCCGTTCCTTTTACAATCATCATGATCAGCTCACACTTGCTCATCAACATCTTCCGACAGTAACAATAAACGCAAACAACTTTACCCTCCTCAATTATTATTATTATCGAGCCGACAGCGAGAAAAGTTTTGGACTTTACTGATCAACTGAGGGAGTTTAAAAACACGAGTTCAACTTCAAAACTTCCATTTCTCCGAAAGAAGGGAGGAAAGCTCCATTTCAATTTTTTGTTTGTTTGTTCAAAGTGGATTGTGACACTGAACGCAAAAGTTTGAGGATTTGAATAGGGAGTGAATTTTGTTTATTGCAAGTTGCAATTTCTACCTTGTTGCTTCTTTTTCTTTAAGAAGAAGTCTTCCACTAAAAGAAAATTGGAATCAACCAAAGAGAGAAGGAAGATTTTAGGCCAATGGCATTTCTATCATTAACGTAGCGCTTCCAATTTCCAGTATTCCATCATCATTAAAATCATCATCATCGTAATAATAATTGCGTAAGAAGTGTGTAACTTGCTTCTTCGCCTGATCTTCAAAGAAAGAAAAGATTGACCAAACACAGAAATTTACACAATACCTACATAAGCCAGTTTATCTTATTACATATTAGATTTAGACGAATTTACAATTCTCACATTTACAACTTCTAATTTTTTTTACAAGAGTATAAAGTAACAGTGTTTTCATAAAAAAAAAGTCTGTGAAAATGATGGGACCAGGGGACGGATACCCAGGGCATGTTCACGCTGCCCATGCCCATCATCATCATCCCTCACATCACCCCGGGATGCCGATGGATCTCCATGTTCCACAAGGATTCCCGTATTACAGGTAAGGCAAAAAAAACTATTTCTTTTTCTCTTCGTCATTTTTTTTGTAAAGGAAGCTCTTGAATCTGTTTGCCCTTCTCGCTAGTTTAATCACTCATTCAGATTATTCTCACCTGGATGGGATCAATTAGTAGGTTATCCCTCAATCCAGCTCATTTACATTTTGTGCAGCTGACTGAAACATTCATTGATACCTTTCTGATTGAGTTTCACTCGAACGGAAACCAATAATTTCTTTTCAAATTCATTCATTCAATCTTCTAATGAGCTTATTGATTTCGTGGGCAAACACTGATTAAAACATCATTATAATCCTTTCAATTGTCCGCAGTACGTCAACACAGCCCGTTTTAAACCAATTAATTCTTCTGCAATGTCAATACACGCAGAGCATGCATGCATGCATGGCCTCCAATAAAAAGGGACTTTATTTGGGGAAGGGATCAGTTTTATGCAAATTCTTTTTAAAAATCCCCGTGAGATAAAATTTTATACGTACAAAAAATTAACTACTTTTTTTCGGAAATATATTTTTTTTATATTTCTGGGTGGCATTCGATGATTATTTTATTGCATGTTCTCTGCTTGCCTTACCGTCTTCCTCTTCCCAGCATCATCATCATCCACCAACTGCATCGCTCTAGTTCATGTGCAATATGCATGGAGTGAGTTAACCAAGAACTTTCTTTGAATAAAAAAAATCCAAACCAAACTCACCACAAGATTGAAACGTACTCAACTGTTGAGTTGAACCTTTCGGAGTAATTCCCTGTGCTCTTATAAGCTGACATATTACCTATTTTATACTTCGAGAGGATTTCTTGACAAGAGGTAAAGTTCCATGAAAAACTCAACCACAAATCGACAGCAGTTTTCATGATAAAGAAAGAAGGAAGGAAGGTTGATGGTACATAACCGCAATTTGAAAACCACGTGAAATGGGTTTCAAGGTAGACATTATTATTACCATTATATCGTTACGATCTAGTTGCTTCTCATACGTATATGAGTAGGTACTAATAACATGAAATAGAGCTTGTTTTTATATTTTTTATGACAGACCTACTGTGGCTTTTGTTTGGAAACTTTATTGGAAAGGGGTTTTATTTGGTTCACTCAAAGTTCAACCAACTTCCCAACAAAAAAAAATTCAAGCCAAACCGAAATAGTTATATTATCCCCTTTTTCTCTCTATTAAAAACCATCACCACCTTGAAATACACTATAAAGGTTTTTTACTGGATTTTTAAAGAAGGATGAAAACGAGCGGTTACTACTAAAAGGACAAAAGGAATGGAGAACAATTTGAGAAAAGTTTTTTTTTGTTTTTAATCTGCCCCTGCATATTTATCTTCCTCCATAATCTCAAAAGAAATTAAGATATTCATTGAAGAAAAAAATGTAAGGCTTTTCAGAGGATTTTGACAATTTTACCGAATTTATGTAAGCCGATTAGATAAAATGAAGAAAAAAATATATCTACGGATAAAGCCATTCTTCTTCTTCTTACAGTTTTCCCTTTGAAAATGCTCTAGTGTAATAATATTGTTTACACATTTGTTCGGGGGCTGTGCTGTGGGAGGTTTGTTGAGCTAATAATTTGTTAGAAATCCACCACAGCAGACACAATGGGGGAACAATGAGCGGAAAAGAAAAGACAAACAGAATGAAAGCTTCGGAATAATATATGGGCTTACATATAGGAGGGAAAAGGATCGAGGATTTATTTACTGTGGTTTTCACCTTTTGAAGTTTATTAGAGATTTTGGGGAAGGAGTATGTCTTAATTACCTTCTTGGTTTGACCTGCCCCCTTCTTTTGGTCGGTAATTCTTTCGTTACCTACAAAAGAGTTTGGGTCGGGCTGAGGAAGTGGAAGCGGATAAAAGAAAATTTAAAAGATTTACATAATTCTGTATTATTTTGAGGGGGAAAGTAAAGTGAGCTGTTTTATTTGGGGGAATTTATTTTTTTGGGAAAGTGTCAGATGGCTCATGTGCATATGATATGGTTTTGTTTCCTGTGATGATGATGCCTCCGGCTGGGGAAAAAAATTAGTCAATACGAAAAAATTAACATAATGCCTTCCTCCTCCACTCAGCTATAATTAAGAGATAAGAACTTGACCGAAATAAGCTTGTCCCCCTTTTTTCTTTAAATAAGACGTTTCAAAAGTCACTTTCTTCCGCCCAACCAAAGAAGAAAATAATAATAATAATAACAATAATAATTAGTAGGACGGACGGTCGATGAATAAGCTTTGTGGATTTGTCTTATCCTAATGCCCCAGTCAAAGGGCTTGATTCAGTCTACGGACGGACGGTCACATCACAACTGTCTTTTTTTTGTGGCTGATAAAACCATGGAGGAACCATAACTTGGGTGATGAAGATAAGCCTTAGACGTCTGGCTCTTATTGTGGCGATTTTGTTCTGCTTTATAATTTCCTACTATCCTGACTTCATCATATCTTATGTAACTTTTGAGCTCCTCCGTCACCTCAAACTTGAAGAGTTGAAGAAGTTTGTCAGGAAGATAAAGGAATTTTACGGGCCATTTACGTATCCATCCATCTAGCATCACTAGCAAGGGGAGAAGGAAGGAGGGGACAAATGTGAATGTATTTACTTTGCTCCTAGAATCTGGAGTAATGATGATAAGCATATGATTCAGTCATTAGTTACACTTGCACCCCAAAGATAAACTGTCATCTCAACAGACCGTCATTGTTTCAGCTCAAAAGTTGGTTGAGAGAAATCCTATAATTCTAAAATGATGATAATCCATCCATGATGCATAAATATACTTACCAAAACCAAACCATTCATCCGATCTAATAAACTAAGCCGAAAACGATGGAATAGAACATAGTTGGTTGAGTTAGAGCAGCTGTGGTGTGATGGAAGGAATTATTGCTGTTGCGGTTGAGGCGGAACAAACACATTTTTAAGTTGGGTTCAGTTTAGTTTAGTAGGAAATGTTATTATTATATTCAAATGAGAATCCACAAAGAACAAAGGAAGTATAGTTGGCAGAGAGTAAGAGAGTAGATGAGTTCATCCTTGCTTGAGTTTCGGTTAGTAAGTAATGGCTTGGTTTAGTAGAAATTTATTGTTACAAAATGGAATCCGGAAGAATCGAAAAGCGAATTTGCTCAAGAAAGAATAATTGTTATCCAGTTTTGTAAAAAATAAATAAATAAAAGACATTATAAAAATTACTTTCCGTTCATATTCTAATAAAAAGACAAAAGTTTTCGAAGAAAAAAATTGTATTTACATAACAAATAAACAAATAAACAATGTATATAAAGCGGGAATCAAGCCGAACAAGTGATGATGATTGGAGATGATGAGAGGATGATACCTTCGTGATGGTGGTTCAGGAGGACCTTTTATTGTTATAGATCCACTCGTTTGTGTACTGACTGCAGGACCAGGACCAGACCATAACAATAATGCAATTGCACTTCTTCTTCGGTCGGAGGCTCTGTGTTTGGCCCAGAAAAAAACCTACCTTGATCATAATAACTTCTTACCCCTTTCTTATGACGACAACCATCTTAACCGAACTACCGACGGACGGACGACTTACGTAACTTCGGCTGTTATTTTTTTTACAACAAAGGTGATTAACAATTATTGCTGTTGAGGTTGTCGTCGGGTATTAAAATCATTGTTTGGTTCAGTCACTCTCTGATTTTCTCTCTGAAAAGGATTAGAAGGATTTTATTTGTTATATAAGACATTAGAGAAGAAGGAGTCCTTTGACCATGATCGTCCGTATTATTAGTAAAAATTATTACTCTACTTGATTTTTACTAGGCTTCAAAATGTGAGTGCCGCTGCCGACTTTTCTGGACTTAATAAATATGAGCTCTTCCTAGGTATAAGATTCTCCAAACAACCAATGGGAAAGTGGTAAAGGAAAATTAGATCTTGTTTCCGATGACGATGATGATGAGAATCAGATTCAGATATTGAATGTCACTGCATGAGATTATCACGATGATGACGGTAGTAATGACAGGTGAGAATAAGGAAGAGGTAGTCCATTTTTTCCAGTCCAGCTTATTTGTAGAAAATGCTAACTCTAAAAAAAATAAACACGGCAGATTTCCCATGATTTTTTTCTTCTCTCTCAAGCTTCCCAACTAATATGGATTGGATTGGTATTATGCGAATGAAATCAATAGAGCAAATTACTACACGAACAAGCAGCTTTGCTACTGCTTTTGCTGCTCCACTTGACTAGTTAAATTACAATTTAAAGGATGATGATGATGATGATGAGAGATGCGATCGGAGGAGATGATCAAGATGAGAATAATGGATTATAGGTTGTATGCCTGCGTAATGGCTGGCTGGATGGTAGCCAGAATCATGCATTTTCATGTCCATACCTATTTGTTCGGCGAGCTAATCAAATTCTAGTTCATCTCTCGTCAGATCAGATCAGAACCGAAAAAAAAACTGGAAGGAAAATAATAAGGATCGTATATTATACCTCCTGAGCAATAAGTTTATGTATTATTTTTTTGCTCCATCATCGGGAACTGGATCGATTTAATTTGATTTTCATCAATCGTGTTGTAATAAACTATCGGGTTTAATGATGACGAGGCTCCCTCCAGCTTTCATTCCCACTCAATTTTCTTCCTACAAAAAATAATTTGCAAGACTCATCTTCTTCTCTTTTCGTTCGTCCAGAAGAGATTATCATCTTACTTATCTATCTTCAGTTGGAGGAGTATCATATTTTTATCGTGATTTTTTTTTATCCTAATGTTCCTTTGTGGCTACTGTTCAGTAATTTAAAATCCCCTTTACATTTGAAATATTTTTGTTTGGGCTCCTTCATCATTTGCCTCCATAATCAATAACAGGAAAAAATAAGCTGCGAGTGAAGCGAGTTGAAATGAATTTGAAGCTTTTCTTTAAAGCTGGTTAGCACTTGCACGGTAGCAATGAAATGATGGTTTTTTGATCATCGTCATCATCATCATCATGAATAAGCTACGATATATTACCTGGCTTGTCATCATAACTTCTAGACTGGGCTTCTGCATGATTTTGGTTGTTTTTGTATTACTTCGTTTAGAAACAACTCACTAGTTTTTATTGACTTGGTGTGAAAAACCATGCAAAAATCATCTTCAGCTCGTAAAATATAGTTAAGAGACGATCGATTGGATTCTTCTTCTTCTTAAACAAGGGTTCATTTGAAATTGCAAGTTTAACGTTTTATCCGAACATGATGGGGGGATCGTAAAATTGGTGTTGTTAAAATGTGTTCGAACTGTAGTTCGGCGACTTTATGAACATATAAAAACAAACTTAGATTAAAGACATTTCTAGATAACTACAGGGTATCCTGCAATGCGTGCAACAAAATAAGGCCTAAAGGGTTAGCGGCTATTCATTAAAACATTCACCATAATATGCATATTACGTAGTTTTGCTCATCATCATCTTCCTCATCATATCGGTTCCCATTTCTCATCAAATTAAATTACTGTCTACTTTGTATAGAAAGAAAACGGGAGAACATTTATTTTCTTCCTGTTCCTTTCTTATAAACGTTGGGGTTATTTGTCATATTGAATCTACATGACTGTAGTCACCTTACGTTTATTGCATTCATGGATGGACGTACCGATGTATCAATTCTGATTAGGAAATAAATTAACTTTTAATTGCGTCATGTTTACTTTTGTACTTACTTACCCAACTGCCTACATACATATTATCACAGCATGAGTCTTATCAGGAGCTACTATAATGTGATGTGACAGGAAAGCATTCTCAAACATTGACGGTAGTTTGTACGATTGAGGAAGATGATCCAACTCGGCAAGCTTTTTACTTTACCGGAGGATATATGCAAATGGCAAGCTGTTGGGAATTGAGTAAAATGGATTGGCATTTTTGTACAATTTTAATTGTCCCTTCTTGTGCAGTCAGAGTCACACAGCCATAAAGATAAGATGACAGTGAGTAAAGTCCAAAGTCCTCCATGTCGATTCGATTGTTTCGCTCGTTGTTTCGATGAGTCAGTCAGTATACTGCATAGATGCTAATTTTTTTGATTGTGTACTGTTCCACATTCCGATTGATAAAGTAGTAGTTCCACTAAAATTTTACTACTTCATTCCTCCTTCCATTTTTCTGGTTTTCCTGGTGCTGTTGACTGCTGATCCGATGACATGCAATGGACATAAATTGAGGGGAAATAAATTGCATTGTTACACTAAACTTGTCACAGTCAGTCTTGCAGGGAAAGAAAACAAACAGGGAAAAGAGCAACAATTTAAATCATGATGATGATCATAATGATTCATTCCTACAATGAAAAAAATGTGCAATGTACAGCTACATTTACTTAAGAGATAAATGAGTTGTGCTTGTTTAATTGAAAGTTTATTTGTGTGCATTGCACTCATCATCATTATTATTACCCGCTTTTGGTATGTTTTGATGAAACTGTGAAGATAGTATTTTTTACCTCTAGTGAAATAAGTACATGTGCAATGTGTACAGTTGTTGTAGTGCCTACATCAACTATTTATATATTAAGAAGGGAGGGAAAGAAAATTAAGTCAGCCTGCACTTACTTTTTATTTACTATTTTATTTTGATGAACTCCATTAATTAACCTGAAATCCCACACTCATTATCCTAGCTGAAAAATTGCTAGTTTTTATAATTGAGTAAAAAAAATCGTAGTAAAAAAGAAATTCAGTTCCTCGGTGAATTCCATTCCATTTTCAATGAGACTTTCCGGTTTTATCTTAAGTATGATTAGGGTTGGATATATTTGCTGGGCAAGCTGATTAATACATAAATGGCTACACCCACACGCTCACTTGAGAAAGGGGTTTGCTTTGCCTGCATTTTTTATAAGTACATAAATTTGCCAGTACATTTAAATTGAAATAGAAGTAAATAATGCGATGTGATTACTTTTGTCACAAATTCGGAGTGAATATGGCTCATTTATAACTCATATGAGAGGGTTATATCCTATGCATAACGTCTGTAAAATTGGCAGCGAACACATGTAGCTTTTACGGTGTACGGTGGATCACATCCCATTTAAGTGACTGATGACTGGTATCCGCTACTGTTACGTAACTTTTCTCTCTTTAGAAATATATCTTCTTTGTATGGATTTCCCAGTTTCGCCTTAGCGCTTGGCTAGCCCTTTCCCATACAAATAAGTTATTTGTTGACCGGTAATAAATAATTAAGGATAAATGAAAATGATGAGCTGTTTGATTACATATTTGAGTATTGTTTTGAGGTGCTGGTTCTATCAAACCCGATACTGTAGTACATTAAGGAATAAATGCATTTGGATGCAACAGTTCCCACAACTGACAACAGTGAAGCTTCTTTGAATTTCCAGGATGAATAAAATTATTATAAGTATGAGCCAAGCCAGTCGGTGTACTCTATTATTTGCTTTGAATTGAAGAAAGAAAGGAAAAAAAGGAATTATAAAATAAACTGCATCGGGAAGAGATTTAGATAAGGAGTCAAAAATTATTACATTACATTATTTTCCATTATGTAAGAATGAATCAGACAAAGAAAACTGAACCGAACGTGCAAAGGTAATAAGTAATTATGATTATGAGCATATGCACTAGTATGTTTGAATGTACTCATGCAAGTGTAGCGTATTTATGTATCATATCATTATCGTCCATCCTCCCCGGAGAATTAGCATTTGCGCAAGGTATTGTATTGTTTTATATTTCTTCCATTGCACTGGTACTGCATCAGTAACAGAATCTCAAGTTGTTTACGCTCGTTGAGTTCATAAAGAAAACAGCAGAAGAGCAGCAACTCCTTATAAACAAAAAGGATGGACAGACAAGAGCTGAAACAAAAGTGAGGAAAGTGAAACAAGCGGAGCAAATGTGCCAAGTATATAGCCACAAAGCCTAACTAAGCATAAATAGAGGTATAAGTATATATCTATGTATATTTCTGTATGGATATTTATGCAGCTTTATTTACGTTGATCAGATAATTTAGCAAACTCAAAAAGATGATGAGACTGATGTTAAAGAAGCTCCGTAATAAATACAACAAGTTTTTAACATATCATATTAGTAAAATTATTAACAGGAGCAAAAAAGGGAAAGCATAACCTCCTAAACATTGTGCTCCAAAGTGCTGATAAATTCTACAATTTCGAGATTAGTTTCTCAAAGAAAAAAGGGGGATTACTTAATGTTTCAGATTTCATTTTTAGAATGAAACTAAAAATGAAAACTGGATGATGGTGATGATGATGGACATAAACCACAGGGAAAATTCTCCGTTAATTTAACATGACAGGTATCATAAATTTGTTGTGGTCCAACAGTTCCATCCCATATCCTTATCTTTACAATGTGAGAAGTCCAATTTCTCCTTCTTACCATTATTATCATTCTTTCAGGAATTTACAAAATTCACGAGAAAACGAAAGAAGTAAAGTGGAGGTGGTTGTTGTAAGGATTAAAATTAAATACATACCTTATAATTTTTTTGCTATTTTGAAAAAGTTTCTGTTTGGTAATGGACTCGTGTGGTAGTGGCTTAATACAATTCCTTAACATTGTTTCCTACTTAAGGGGAGGATGATGGTGGTGATGATGATTATACCTCACACATCAAACCTGAGCTAATAGATAGGGTTCATCCGCCATCCCATGAAGCATTGTTTGAAAGAACAGAAGACTTAAGCTGCAGTAAGCTAGATTGTTTTTTTTTTTGCAAAAAAAACTTCTAAAAATAAATAATGAATGAGAGGAATTTTTCACTGAGCAAGTGGAAAAAATTGTCAATAGTTGAGTACGTGAAAGGAAGTCATAACATGATAAAATGTTTACACTTGAAAAAAATCCAAAGTGAGCTTTCATGTTCGGCTGTCTGCGGAGTGAAAATATTCACTCATTTTTCTTTTTTCGCAAAAAAGAAAAATCGCCAATAATATCCTCTCCAACCGGCATCATCATCATCAGTATCAGCTTCTTCAGTTTTTCCCATTCCCACTGAACTTCAACTCACTCACTGTATGGTTCATGTATAGGTAGGTACTAACAACATCACAAACAAGCAGCACATTACACTATCGTAATGGCGTAATAATAATATCAAGAGAAAAAAATGGTCTGTATTTTTCTCCTTCTTCCATATTTTCTTCCCGAGAAAATTTTAACAAAAAATAAAGCTAACAAGAAGTCCACACACAATTTTAACTGGCTACGCAGTAGACACATTATCCATTTATCTAACCATCCATCCATCCCTCCTTTTCTTTTATGTATTGTTGAGTGAGATGATTGAGATTATTCCTGCTAAAAAGACTATAATACTAACTAGGCATGCGATATGATATGATAAAGATGAAGATAAAAACGGAGAGATATGATATGATACACATTAAATTATGTTAGCTCCTATTATTACCGCAGAGCAGAGAGAAATATAAAATGGAAGACAAAAATATTATAACCTCCTCTCTCTCAACTTATGTTAGTTTTGTTTAAGGCTGAGCTTTAAGCAGTTTGATCATAAGTTGTGCATGTAATGGTTTTAATATGATGATGATGATTTGATGCGATTTGATGTGATATGATATCATTTTTCCCTCCTCTTCTTCTCCTTCCATTTCCATTCCATTATTCTCCTGAATGCAATGCAATCCAATTTTTATCGTAGTAAAAAAAGAAGTACAACTGTAGTCACTTCCCTCCCACTATCAACTCACTCAACGAGCAAGCTCACATGTGAGTTGGGGGAGCTCACATTAAATTTTTTCTAGTTGCTCGTAATCATCGTAATCGGCCAGTTATGTTATGTTATGGCTTTTTTCTTTTGTGGCTCTAGTTAAGCCATATTATGTGGACATTAAAGAAGTTATGTATCCTTTTTCGTTTTTTTCTCTCCCTCCCTTTCTCCCATATTGTTGTACATTATTTTAGATTTTTTTTTCTGAGGGAAAAATATCAAAAAATCGTATCAACTGCCAAGATCAAAAAAGTTTGAAGTAAGTTTAGTCAAAGCTTAAATGCAATTGGACAATCTGGAACAATTGGAGTAGCACCAGACACACCACCACAGTCATAGTCATCGTCATAATAATCATCAACATCGCTAGCTCTAAAAAAACTTCGGTTTTTTTTTCTGTGAAACAAAAACTTGTACATTTTTATAGTAATGTAGTAATGGGCCATATTTCGCTTGGAGGTATATAAGCGGGCAGACAGGGAGGCACAAAAAAAGCTCAAAAATGTTTGACAGTCCAAATGTACAAAACACCAATAAACCAGTAATGTTTCCTTATCAAGGAAGAAAAAAATAAAAGTAAAAAACAAAATGAGTTGAATTAAGTTGCATTTCAGACTTTATGTTCGTTCGGAAGTCTGTCTTTTCCTTTCATTTTTGTTTTCTTATCTGTAAAACAATACGATAATCATACTGCTCAAATTTCATAAAGATTGGAATGGGTAAGACTCGCATTTTAAGTAAAGTGAGTGGGGCATGATGACTATAAATGAAATTGAAATGTTCATATTTATTCCTCTTTGCTGTAGTCATCATAGCCAATCAATTAAGCTATATGAACAATATTACTACGAACAGGAAAAAATGTATAAAAATGGCTGTTTTACTGGAGGCGTTTGTGTACGTACTAGTACGTACGTCGGTAGTATAAAACATGCATAAGAGAATGAGAGGTAGTAGAATGGATGGATGGATGGATGAAGTGGAAGTCAAAGTTTACCTTGATTTTTCATATTACATTTTTTGATGTAGTAATGTGGAAATGGTACTTGGCAAACGTATGCAAATGGATTGGAATATACCTAAAAACCCTCCTATAAAAAATGAAATTAAAGTGTCATGAAAAATTATTACCCTTTTTAATGTTTCCCAAGAGGAGGTTCAACACAGCAATTTACACAAAATTTAGCATGCTAATGACTCCACCAACTACAGCACTACTGTTTTAAAAAATTACAAAAAAGCAGACAAAAAACAAAATCCAGCTTACTAACAAACTTAAATAAAAATGGTTCTTTTGTTCAGTTCAGCTCTTTTGTGAAGGAAACGACAAGAAAATGATATAATTTGCAAGGAGGAAAAAAATTAAAATATGCATAATTCTCCTATATTTGTGGAAAGTACAAAAAAAATAGAAAAAAACTTACTTAGCTCATATCACTGTCAGAATAATTCAAAGTTGATTGCGTTACGTTGTTGGACTATTTATACTAACGAAACTGGTAACATAATATCCTGTGGAGTGAAATATATCTTTGTGAAATGCCGTATGGCTATGTGATATGTATATTGCCTCCATCCATCCATCCCCCTCGCAATTATTTGTATCACCTTCCTCAAATTAAGCGATAGTGGTCAAGATCAGTCAGTACAAAGCAATACGGAGTAGTAAACTAAATGCATAATATTACTT
>JAQGAI010001009.1:0-16413 GCA_034696905.1 Lepidocyrtus violaceus | reverse complement strand
ATGCATTATTCAAACGTATTCAGTGAACGTGTTTTGATTGCATAGTCGCACAGCTAGTCAGTCACTCACCGAAGAAAAGAGATTTGGATAGTGCTCGGTTGCAATTCGCAAAACTGCATTTTGAATTTATGTATTGTCGATTGCAACTTGATGTGCAGCTACTTAGAATAGATTTTTTTTTCTATGTAAAATAGGGAGAAAAAAATATTGAAAAAAAAAATAGATTGAAAACTGGTTTTCTTCTTCTCAATTTCAGAATCATCCTTGTAGTCTACCGCGACGTGTTGTAAAGTAGTCAATTTGTTTGGAAATCAATTGATAAGAAAAAATATATAGATTTTGCGGCTGCTCCCTGTTGTGAAGTGAAAGAGAGAAAAATGAAGGTGGCTGTGGTGAGTCATTTAAAGATTTTTTTTGAAGATAACCCATTTTTGCAAATATGCCGTGAATTTTTTTAATAAAAAAATCATGACAGAAGTGATAATGTTTAAAAAAAATTATTTTGCATGAAATGAATTTTCCAGATAACCCTTCTCCTCGGCTTCGCCGCCGTTTCCCATGCCGGTGTTGGCGTCCTTTCTCCAGCTGAGGAGGAAGATGTTCTCATTCTCTTCGCTAAAGTCTGTTCGGATGGCCGTTCCGAAGGTGCTCAAATCGGGGATTCCAAAGTCTACTGTAAGAACTCTCCCGACCTCCTCTCCGAGATTGTGAATCATCAAGTGACCGTTCCCGGAACTGCTCTCGGAGATCAAGTCGTCTTCATCCGCCCACCCCCAGTGGTCTACAAGCACAACGTTCAAATCCAGGGAAGTGGTGGAACCGCCCAGAAGACCAAGATTTATGTCTTGCCCCAGAAGAGTCAACACGAAATCAGCAGTAAATACAATCCCGGCCCAACCGCCACCCAGAAACCTACCGTTTATTTCCTCAAGTCGGATGGAAGTGAGGGAACCAACTTTGGATACAGATACGCCAATGTTCCTGCCGGCGCTGCTGGCTACGCTTAAAGAGCTCTCCTTTTGGGGGAATAGATAATTAAGCAATTTCCAATTAAGAGCTAATATATTCATCTTCTTCGTATCTTTTTTTATTGCCAAATAATAATGAGACATGGATAGTTTTGTTAAGTAACAAAAAGTTAAGTTAACTGCCGGAATGAATGGATGAGTGATGCCGTATAAGTTTATGTAGTAGGTATAGCCATTTATGGAGTCCATTCCTTGTTTTCTCCCTTTGAAAATGAATTTATTTGCTTGCCCTGTCGTAGTATTTATATATGTATTTTTTTTAGTTACGTAACATTTAAATTTTTTCTTGTTAAAATTTTCTACTTTTTTCTTACTGTCAAATATGTATAATTTTGCTAATGTTTCCGTATGTCATTAATAGCTCATGCAAACAATTATGGTTGTGTGGCTGTGTGACACACATTTGCCAGAATGTATTTACACGACAAGTGTTTTTGTAAGTATTATATGTTAGCCAGTGCGTTATCAAGTTTTTGTAGTAAAATGAGTGACAAATTTTAGAATAAAAAATTGAAAAAGATCCTAAAAGTGTTAATTTGTTCAGCGTTATTTCTAGCTAAAAACGCCATACTAACTAAATATATCCTCGTTAAATCTAATTTGAACGATAAACACAATTTGAAGGTTTGACTTGGATTTCTGACTAACGATAAGAACGGGACTTTCTTTTAGCAGCAGGCATTTATTATCATATTACCCCGAATATGTTCTTAATGGACCTGCCTCGCACAGTGGGACCTTTTTTATTATTTGGTGGACATCAAACGTGATTTTATGATTAAATGCATTAGTTTGCAGCATAACTATTTAATTGACCTTTGCACATCAAATAGCAAATATATAAATTAACAATAATTATCTCGTGCATTGGAATTTTTTTCATTGGAAAACATTCTGATCGTGAACTTCCCTAATAGTCTTGCCGTTCCCAATGATCCGACTTAGGTAACTGAATAGTTAATTCCGAATCCATTCCTTTCCTTATCAATCTCATCGAGCCAATCTAAAATCTACATACACATCCGCCTCTTCACCTTCTCCCTCAACTTCAAAATCCCCTGTCATGTCTGCTCATGCTCTATGTCATACATCTCCTCACACTCCTCACCTTATCCATCACGATAAAATCATGAGATGAAACGTCTTCAACCTACAAATTACTTGGTACAGACTTGACTTGGCCCTTGTTACAAGTCCTCCACGCGTCACTTCACCCAAACGCTAAAAAAACGTTGCAGCACCCATAATGACAATCCTCATCTCATCATTATCCTGTCACTTTTATACATACAACTTCATGTTCATCATGCCACAAAACTAGAAACAATAATTGGATCAACATCCTCAACCAGAAAAAAATCTACCTAACCATAAAAACGACAATTATCATCTTGTTCAAGTACATCTTCCCTCACGCATTAATAATATCCTTTTTCTAGTTCTAGAGCAAAAAAGCAATTTCCATATCCATTCATATCATCCCATTTCTATATAGCTGACGATGAGCCATCAAACTTGCTTTCAATTTCCACATTCTCAGTCTTCCACCTTCCATCTCAGGATCCCTTCTCCCAAAACAGTGACATTTGTTACAGTTTTCCTAGAAAAAACTCGCTCGACTTGAATTTAATATTAGATGAAAAATAAATGCATTTTTAATCATACCTATACATACAATTCCATGACATGATACATGCCCATGCCCCGTACAAAGATCATTATCAGCAACATCTCATGTTAAATGTGATGATGGGAGACAAATAATGAAAAGAAATTAGTGCAGAAGTCAGGCCAGACCAAAAAAAATCCTATAATTCAAGTTGGTCTCCACTATTCCATTCCAATGTCACCAACAAAACAAAATAGCTTCACCACATGTTAGCTTTACAGAGTAGACGCCTCCCTCATTCCAAGCCAAACCGAATCAAAATCAAGTTGAATGCGTTTCTGCTACGTTTTTTATACTACAATTTCCCAATCTAGATCACCACAGGATTTTTAAGATAACGCTATTGCATTTTATCTCCGTAAAAAAATTGTTGAGAACTGTTAATTAGCATAGGAGAACATTATTGCTCAATGACGATGAGCAGATTTGGAGAGCACCAGGAATAAAAAATGTTGTTCTGCTACATAATACGATTATTGCATCAGCCCAATAAATTACTTTGTAGTTTTAATTTCGCTTTTTCAACGTTTATCAAACTTGTGGGGATAGTTAAACGCGATAATTGGCGGTGTCAAAAAGAAATGCCAAAAACATGTGTTTCGTTTTTTTTTCGCAGTGGATTGCTGAGTCGTTACAGTTTGCTATTGATTTTTATAATGAGATCATTGCAGGTTTCTTCTAGCTTGATTGACTAAACTCAGCAGATTATGCAAATTCAAGTGTACCTTGTTTGTAGGATTTTTTATATCGCCTGGAGCATGTAGCTATAATCATTTCATTTAGCAATATAGCCAGCGATCCAAAAAGCAAATTAGGAGAAGTTTGGATTATAAAATCTTTTAATCATCATCAAATATGCAAATCTGTTAGCTAATATAACCATGAAATTATGCAGTGTCACCAGGGACAGTGGACACCCAGCCCTTATCTTTTAGGTGCATTTGCGAATGAGTGTCATCATGATTATCAAAAATCTGTTTCTCTGGATCCCTTATTTAACGTTTTCGGCAAGTTTACTCATCTCCCATGTCGTTTTTATTGGAAAATTGGGACAGCAAAACAAAATGACTGTCCTGACTTGACTATTTCTGTAGAAATATGTGATGATGACAACGATGCTTGTTGACCCACTATAAATCGTGTAAATTCAAGTTGACGAATGGGTTTACTCATTTTCACTTCACCACATAGCCATCTACATCAACTGTTCAAAACAATCAGCATCAACCATCGCTAAAATCCACATCAACAAAGCCATTCTGCCAAACACACCGTTTGTTTAGTTGTCTCCACCAAATATATTCAAAATATATCCCTTATTTTCCACAATTTCATAGTGCATAATTTTCCTATTTTTCAAACTACGAATGAATGAAATGAGTGAAAAAGCCAAAATTCCTATTCCTAAATGAAAATAATCACGGCAAGAATCCCCATTTTATCCCATTCCAACTGTCAAATTCATCATTTCCGTCGCAGCGTGTAGTCCTCAAAAGGGAACTTTATTTTATGGGAAAAATGTTTCATATTCCCCTACATTTAAAATAGGTAAAATGCCAGAAAAAGACAAACATAGGCTTGGCAAAAAATATTAAAATAGTCAAATAATAACTATCAAACGAAAAAGTGAAATATGGTTTGTTAGCCCTTCTTCAACTGACAATAATAATATGAAAGCTCATAACATTATATAAAAAGTACTCAATAAAGCAGCGAGAAACCCCATCACGATAACATATGTACCAAGGTATGTACATATGTACATAATATTTGAACAAGTAGCCACATAAGTAGGAATAAATCGTGACCATTTAGCTTCACTAATTCAGCGATTTAATGGGATATTATGAATACCAATATGATGCACTTAAAATATTGCATGTGATGTGATTATGTGACTGGCATAAAATATTAGGTTGGGATGACTACCGCATAAGCCGGCTTCTGCATTTTTATAGATGGCTTATATTCGCTATTGGCCTACCCGACAGCTCTGCCCATCCATCCATATTTTTTTTACTTGATGTAAAATATATCGGATTACATTATGTAATATCAGCTTCATAAAGAACCATCCTGATGACAAGATGACCCCATCCAGAATGCAATATTATGACTTAATTCATTTTTATCCACCTGAAATGTTTTCGCCCAATTTATGTCATGCCTTGTCATGAAACGTCGAACTTGATAAGGTACTATTTGTGCCACTGGTCAATTATGAATGAGAAGAGGAGATAAAAAGAGGAAGCCATAAAAAAGTAAATACAGTACAAATGCTAAGCAGCATCCTTACTAAATTATTCAATTTTTCGTTGAAAAAAAAAATCGTGACGATGGGAGTTGGTAGCTCTCAAGCACATGTGCTATTTTCTACTTTGAATTTATCCCTATTCATTATCGAAAACTAGATGATATATAAATTTTGACAGACTAGAAATGGAACGTGATTGCGGCGAGGTTGATTAAGTGAGTGCATTTTAGAGCACAGTAGAACTTAACTAGAAGCATTCTAATTTTTACACCGGTTACATTTGTATTCTTCCAATTCATTCTTATCCAAAAACAATCACAAAGCGCCATTAGACAATCAACATGGTCATGCAAAAATGCTGTAGAATTATCCATTCATAATTTTAGAATGGCTGAAATGATAATGTGTCAGTTTCTTTTTGTGAATAATTTTAGACCAGAAATTCCAATCTTATCAGGAAAAAAGTGTCATTCATGTTTGAAGTACAGTTTTACTTGTCTGAAGTTGAATTGGTCATGTCGGCAATAAAAAGAATGGAGGATGTTCTTTTTACAAGCAATTGTAATTTTTCTTTCACAAGTAATTGCTATAACCTAACAAGATTTGACTTCCATTTTTCATATGTCCCATTATTATAGAAAATTGAAACAATTTGAATTGGAATGAGAAAGGTAACAAAAAACGAACATATTTTTATTGGATCTTTTGTGGTATGTAGATTGGCTGGGTTGGTTCTTCCCCTCCACCAATTCATTCTTGTTCAGTCTTCAGAGCGTTCCCTGTCCTCTGTCCTGCATTTCATATGATTGTTAATGATTATGTAAACTGATTTGTTAAGTAGGAAAAAAACCATGCGATACAGATAACCAAGTAGCGATGAATTGGCAAATGAATTGGGATTCAGGAAATGGCTCTGTCGCTCCCTTTGCTTTGCTTTGGTGAATTAATGAAATGCGAAATAAAAATGAAATCAAGTGGAACAACTTTTTGCAAATGCAAATGCCCACGGACTACACAAAAAAGTATAAAGTTCCTTTGCATAGATAGGTAATTAATTTTCCCGTCATGACTATGACTGACTGACTGTACTCACCGTAACCGGCCATCTTACAAGATGATATAATGGGATTTACACCTGTTTCCGTCATTCCATATTTTCCTTACATTCCTTCTCATCCACCCCTGATAGGTCATGATTTCTAGTCACATAGAAACTAGAAAAGGTACCTATGTGAAGGGCTGGGGATGATGCCTACGCACTACGCACTCCTACTACTCCAATCAGAATCACAATTACAGTCATAAGAACGCATTGTCGCAGAAATGAGATGGACACATTTCATGACATGATATATTAGGTACCTACTTAATATACATATCGACATTCATAGCGCAGGAGGAGAAAAAAGTAATCAGAAAAAATATCACTTTATAATTAGGACATGATGGATTACTTTATTTTTACGTAATAAATAAAAGCCTCGCGTTGTCGCCGTCGCTGCTGTCTCATTCATAATTCATAAATTCCGTCCCTATTTATGAGAGGATGTGGAATTTTTTTGAAACTTGGTTGTCCCTGCTTCGTGCAAAAAGATAAATCAGTAAGCAGTCCTCACGTGTCCCTGACATAATATTTATTCAGGTGGACAGTTCCATTTGCCAGATTTAAATAAATTACTGTAAATTAATTAAAAATTCATTAAAGTGGATGTGGAGTCAGGATCATTATATTCATCATCAGAAAATAATTCACAGAAGCTGCACCTGAAAAAGTTTTATTTTTATTTAAATAAATCTGATCATATAAAAATCGGAAGCTGCTATTTGTTGTTCACACTTTTTAACTTTCAAGTTAACACAGTACATACAATTCATCATCGAGCTTTTGTTGTGCACACAATAAATCTACCTATTAAACATGCACTACGTTGATTGGAATTGGTATGAATATGATTGATTTGAGCCCTACAGGAAAATGAGATGCATTTCAGCTATAAAACTTTTCATTCAAGTATTACATGACAGTGGAGAGTATAATTAGGATGAAATCGATAAAAACTTTAACCCGCAGGTCACCATCAACCTCATCCG
Source organism: Lepidocyrtus violaceus (assembly GCA_034696905.1). Taxonomy (NCBI): domain Eukaryota; kingdom Metazoa; phylum Arthropoda; class Collembola; order Entomobryomorpha; family Entomobryidae; genus Lepidocyrtus; species Lepidocyrtus violaceus. The sequence continues at coordinate 9,371 of JAQGAI010001009.1, read as the reverse complement.
ATGCATCACAAAAAATGCTGTCCTTATCCATAAGGAAACGCTCCAATGCTGAACGCAGCAAGCCACTTACGTAATTATTTAATAGAAAGGAGAAATTAGCTTCCTTTCCACACACCCAAAAAAGGATTTTGATTACGGTTGAGTAAAGGATAAATAGAAAATCTGGCTTCAGGTGGGGCAGGATACTTGAAAACGTCACCAGTCACAAGTCTCTTTGTTGCCTTTTGTTATTGTTGCGCATGAACTTATAAAAGAGTTGCATATAAGCTTACACATTAATTTTTAAAAAGCATTGCATTGTTGACAAGATGAAAGGTAGGACCAGAACCTGTACATAGGTGCAGAAAGTGCATTAAAGGCGTAATCTTTAACATCGGTCCGTCGGTACATCTCAATTATTAGCAATTATCCCATTATGCAAATCCACTGTAAAAACATTAAAAGGGAAAATGATTTTGTTTACTTAAGCTTACCTGAGCAAATCCTCTCAAGCTACAATAATAATGCCATGTCCGTCCAATAATCCAATGCCTTTTTTAAAATAGTCATCCTAAAATCCTAATTGCCTTTTCTATTGACTATGGACAAAGATAAAAATGTGAGTAGCCCTGACTTACTAAACCTACCAGAAAGACAGAAAGGGTAAAAGCTATTCAATATATGATGATGTGATGTCATCTGAGGAGGGTAAGGTGACACATGTCAGCAATCACCAAGTTAGTTTGGCTACCACCAACCATCACAGGCCTACTAAGACCGCAGTTAACAATTTTTCTGTTACGTAATCAATGGCCACAATACAATAATGCACTTTTTTCAATTTATCTAATAACTTAAATGGGGATTATGATTTGTTTTTTTCAATTAACAATGCATGACCACCCTGTTTGTTATAGCTATGTGGTACATAGTTGATTGGTGAGCCCTGAGCATTTAGGTAAGTCACAGTTAGTTTACTGTAGGATTAAACCCTATTTAGCATAATCAATCATGGGCTTAAGACATTTCATTTTCATTTCGAAACTGCTTCTGTGGAGGAGGATGGTGATTTCGCTTGTGAAGTTGTGAATTCGTTGTAGGGTTTTCTCCCCTGTGCTTTCATTGTGCATTCCCAGCAATTATTGCAACAATCAACCTGTTCATTCAAAATATTAAGCAGGATTATTGATTTTCCCTTTCAGATTATTTGAAAGTGATTAAATTATTAAATTATGTGACATAATTGGCTATATTTTACCAAATCGTGAATATCGCTGACAAGTGCGCACAAAACTTTGTGATTCTTAAACTTGACGTTGTGTCGATTCTTCTTCAGAAACGGAAGGGAATCATCTTCCTACGCTCAATTAGAAGCTAAAAGGATATTGCATCGCTACCTTCAAAAAAAATCAAAGAAAAATTAGAAGACAGGGAAATGAACTGATAAATCAAACTAGTTAAGAGAAAAGTTATATTCGTATTTTTATTACCTCCAACAACTTCCTCCAACCTAATAGTATTACCTGCTAAATAAAAAGGTTCTTCATAACGCCGCATCGGCGAAGAGCAATAAATCAGCCCGTTAAAATTGATCTAACAACGTGACTTACCAACCAGATACAGATAACCAATATAGTTGGCTTCTCATTATGATTGGTTTCCTCTCAGAAAATCATCATAATCACCCTCGTCAGTATCCTAATCGCCGTCATCCTCATCATCAGCGCCGGAGTCGACGTGATTTTGACTGTCAATTTAAGCAGGTACGGCTTCTTTAAAATAAAATTATTAGATACTTTATAAATGACCCATGCTTAAGAAAATATTTCACTGACAGCCAAACATAATTTATTGGAAAATTACGAACATGACTTTAAAACATTTTTTGACAGGTAAAATTACTCGGTTGGCTTACCTCAGTGGTTATCCTACTACTGGGGACGAGGACCACCTTCACATCAAGCCTCCCAACTCCATCAAGCGTCCACTTGACGAACAATCACCAACAAAGTAGCGAACGCCACACTGGTCATTACTTCGATAGTGACCAGTTGCTGGCGGACCTTTGGACGAAGTTGTGCGGTTGGACCAACCGCAGCGGTTCTTGCAATTCTCAAGCAGCATTGCCAGTTGGCGTCTCTGGTGCTGGCACTGGCACTGATGATACTGTTAATGGGAACGTTATCGGCAGAAGCTCGAGCTCCACTGATGAGAGGCAACTGTTGGTAGAAGCGCTTCAGAGATTCCTTCGGGATGCAATAATGGCCGATAATGGTGGTAATGACGGAAGGGCTAATTTGGCAAGTGTGACTTATGAAGAGGAACCAGAGCCGACCCAACTACAGTTGCCACCATCACCACCGCCGCCCCAGGAAAAACTGGCGCCGTCTCCGTCCCCATCTAAATTGAATCAAATATTTTTAACTGATGAAGGGGCCACTCCAAATTACGAAATCTTGGCGAATGACAAATCATCATCGTCATCATCATTACCTTTCTCCGATGACGATATCCAACGGCAAGTGATCTTCATCCAAATTCCAGAAACGATGGTGAATCTCCACGTGCACAAGCCACCACCACAAACTATCGTTTATGTGCTTCCACCCAAGGAGGAATCCCACCAGGTTAATATTCTCGACATGAGGGAGTCCAAAGACCCCGTTGATGGGGTGAAGCAAGCCACTCCTGCCGTTCACTTTCTGACCAATTTTGGGAGCAATAAAATCGATACGGATCAGAGCGTAACGACAAGACAGCCCAAGAACCAACGCCATCATCATCCTCCTCCAAATCAGAGAAATTTACACGAGCAATCCCAATCAAAATCCAATTCGAGAGGTTATCAGCACCAAAATACAAATGAACAAGATCAGAGATTCGTCCTACCTGTCAAAGGTATTCTGATGCCACCGCCGCCACTGCCCCCAGCAGTTCCGACTTTCAATAATCCTAATCGCTTTAACCAACATTCCCACTTCTTTGGACAAATCAACAATGCCAATTTAAATTCAAAGGGGGCAAACAAAGATTTCGAAATCGAACCGGCCGTCAACGGCTACTTCTACATTTAAATTAAGTTGACAGTAAAAATCAGGTACTGTGGAATACATACTCTCAAGTAGTAGGTAGGTGTTGACTTGACTGTTCGTTAAAGTAAACGAGGCGCGGGGTGTCGTTCAAAACTGCTCGTTTGAGCATTTTTATGACAAATTAGAATCTGAAATGGAGCGTGAACGAAATCGTTAAACTTGTAATTTTCCCTTTTCTCCTCCTCCCTAATTTATTGTCAACATTACTAAAGTTGTTGCAAAAAAAAATGTAAATCAAAATTAGAGCAGAAACTTTTGGTTTTGAAATAGTGTATATGAGGGGCGATTTTAGATTCACCCTTTCAAATTATGCTCTTGTTTTTATTTATTTTATTGCCAATTTTTTTCTGCCGATTTTTTTCCAAAGGGAAATGTAAATAAATAGGATTATACGACTCTGACAAGGGATGATGAGTCGTGTTCTAAATAAAGTTTAATGTGATGTGAATAAAAATTGTAAAAATTGTTAAATATTTTTTTTGTGGTCCGTCCTGTTCTGGTTTATGCCGACTGCGATCTGCGATTGTCAAATAGCTGGTGGGACATCATACTATTAAATGGCTATATGATATGGGGCGATGTTGAACATATTAAATTACAATTGTAACGTAACATACCATATATTTCAATATTTCGAAGAAGAAAAACATTAGTTTTTCTGGTTGGGAGTTGGAGGTTGCGTTTTTTATTTGGCATTCGTGATGGCTCACATCATTTAAATATTTTTTTTGCTCTGGTTATTATTGTGCAATTGTGAGTGATTAATGGAATGAAATGATAAACGATATCGATATGATAAGTAGGATGCAATTCAAGATTTCAAAAAAAAACGTATATGAAAAGTGTAGTAGCATATTATGCAGTTAGTGCATTGGAGATCGTAATCAGAAAGGTAAAGAGAGAAAGGGAAAAATTGCAATCCAATCCAATGATGAACTATTTTTGTTAGTTTGGGAATAATATGATCATAGTTAAGTAGGTAGACCTAATTTCTTAAAACTATGGATGCATATTTTTTTCAACCAGAGCTCATAATGAATGAAAAAGCTATATTAGCCCGTACTAGATGAAACTATCGTTTTTGCATTGGAACAAATGAGTAATGAATTTGTAGCGCTGTATGATTTTTTTGGCCAAATTCTTAACCTTTAGTCCTCGTCAACCAAATAAATGTCCGTCAGTTCATGAGATATTTTGTTTGTGGTGGAATGCACCATGAAACAAAAAAAGACTAAGTTTGTAATATGAAGAATGACTTCATTTGAAATAGTTGATCTGATTTTTATATATCTGTTAGTAAAAATGTAAAATATTGAATTTAATGAGGTAGGTCTAGAGGTCAGTGCGTGTACTATATTTCTAACAAAATTAGGCATCAAGGGATACATTTTTGACAGAAATGTTGTACAAAATAGCGTAAAATGGCTTTTTATTTGAATTTTTGAGTGAAGCATAATAAACAATGTGCATGAACAACTTTGGATAGTCAAGCATAGATATTGCTTAATTATGTATACTTACCTATCGCAAATCACTCATATCATATTCAATTACAATCGAAATCAGATTATATCTCGATTTTATCTTGCAAATATTTCTTGAAATATTTTTTATTGTTTTAAAATGGATTTTGAAGGACGACATGATAAGTTTCAATTTTTGAGCATTGTTGTCCGACGGACGGACGCAAGAACAATGAGCACTATCATAATTCGTAGTTCAAGTATGAAATAGTTCGTGAGTCTGATGATAACGTGATAATGACACCGTTGACACCGACACCCAGCCACATTCTCAATAGCGCCTAATCATTCGCCGAACGTGACGTATTAATATGCTAATGAAAGTGTCCATCTCTCATTTCTGGTTAAACACATTGTTACTCAGTTTTTAATAGCTTGAGCTGACACTTAACTGTCTGTCTTGTTGGATCGTTAACGATCTTTCACCATTGTTGCGTCATCCATGACTATGGCTATTCAAAACTCAAACGATGTGTTTTAGCTATCGAAATCATCAGAGATCTTTTTTTTATGTTTATGTCCATTTGATTATGTAAATAAACAGATAAAAATATGTGCCCAATTTAGGTTTTCATTTCACTTGCCAAACTTTTTGAAGAAGAAGAAATATTTTACAAAACTAAAAATTGCATTTTCCCTCCACCCCATTGCATTTTTTCTATTTTGGGGGATGAGACAGAAATCATGCAAATGAAAGCAATATCAATAAATTTTTGTGACACCCCATCCATGTTCTTTTCATTTCTTGGAACTTAGACAGCACCCAATAGATCAATTTTTAATTTCTTCAGCTTTTACACCCTGACAGATGGGCCAAAGAAACAAGGCACGATTGCCTCATTCATCATGTCACCAGTCAGCATTGCCAATTTTTCGAGTGAAAATTACAGCAACATAACAGCACGTTTCCTAAGAACTTACAAGCAAATCAATTCATTTTTCCACCTTCCTCCTTTCCCAACATCTCTCCCACTTTTGTCACTTGAGCTTATTGCAACGGAATATTTATCGTGAATGAGGAGGAATCAATCCAATCCATACTCTTTTTAATTACAAAGTGACATGCAATCCGATCCCGATGTCTTCATCAGATAATAACATAATAGGTTTCACATTAAAAAAATATTTCAACCCTGTTTGCATATTCCTGCATTGTTTCTTGTCGATGGATGGCTGATTGAAAAATTGCATTGCAGAATCAGCATCCATCCCCCCAAAATCTATTTCACATTTGATAACAAAAAAGTGCCGTCTATAATTATTAAATATTTTAATTTTTAAGTTCATAATTGCATTTTCCATTAACTTGTCTACATCTTTTTTTCTAAAAAAAAAAGGAAAAAATCCCTCCCAGCCATAATTACAAATTATTTAGCAATTTTCAGAATAAATTATAAATTACCAGCATTACAGAATTCCACTCTAAAAGAAGGTAAGCAAAAGTTATTAGTTTTTACTTTTCAAAGCCAAATAAAGCTCAAAGCCTTTGACCTTCATATACATATATAATGTGCCTTATTCCCTCAATTTAGTATTTAAATTCTTCATAGCCATCATCATGCAAATAATTATATATTAATTCATCCTATTTCATCATAACATGCATTATACCTAATCCCATAATATTCCCACTCATCATCATCATCATCAGCAGCAAAAAAGATTTTTCGTTTTTTGGGAAGAATTTTTTTTCTTGCAATTAGTCTGACATAATAATCATGTTAATGTGATGATGATGATGATGTAGGCAAGTAAGGTAGGCAAATAAATTGTGAATTACTTCTCGCTAAATTTCTTATCGCTCCCTTCGTCCCCCTCATCATCATCATCGCTACAATTGTCTCCTGTTCTCCACTTGATACATCGTAACAAATAAAAAAAACACGCATGCCTACACACTTTTTTTTATCAATGAACAATTAAGTTTTTATGCAATTATCATGAATGTTTTCATATGACGGTCATTAGTCTACTGTAATTTTACAAGAATGCAAAAATAATTACCAAAACTTTTGTAAAAACAGAGTCGAAAAAAACCCACTTTAAAATGACTCTACGCACTTCAGCAGTTCAGTTTTCGTTCATGAGAATGTTTTCTGTATCGTCTGTAAAATCAGGAGCGTTGTTCTCCCAAAAGTCGTTAGTGGATCCGTTTATGACTATATGACTATGTATGTCTCTGTCTAGGTATGACATGAGTACACTTGACTTTTAAGGAGACAGGACACTCAATTCAATTCCCAATCCAAAAAAATAAGTCCCTTTCAGCTGCATTTTTTGGTCATTAGTTCTCCCTTCTTCTGTAGTTTGGTAAGAGGGATATGGTTTTTTTTTATTGTAGGAGAGGAAAAAATAATATTGCATAACAATAAATAAAAAAGTTTTTCTCCCTATTTCATTCCCATTCCTCCAACATTCCATATATTTGGGTTGGATGAGTAGCCGTTGATGATTAAGATTACAATGACGATGATGATCATGCAGATGATGAGATGAGCAACTCAAAACATTTTCATGAATGGGGGATTCTGCCGTGACCCTCTCAGAAGCCTGATGGTAAACTCAAGAACGTGCTTACTGGGAGAAAAAATGCATTTTTTTACTATTGACAATTCGTCATCATCATAATTTGTATTTTACATTTGCAAAAAAAAATAAGTACGTTTGTCATTATTGCTGTCCCTAAAAAGCAAATATGAGATTGGGATGAGCCATATTTGGATTGACGGCTGCACTTTCGACTTCACTGGGTGCTACTGGGCACACAGGACGCAGACAGAACAGGGCAATCAAACAGGAGAAGAAGAGGACCAACAATGAATGACACTAACTATATTCTAGACTTGACAATAATCGTATCATTTCATTTTTCATCTGATGTTTGGTTGGTGATTGGATTTATGACGAATTGCTAACAATGGAGGTGGAGACGAATCCACTTTAGTTCTGTGCGGTTTCACTGGGGCCTCCTCGATGGTCACACAGTCAATAGTCAGTAGTGTGACAGGCTGCTGATGACGATGATGATGAAGATGACCAACCACAAAGATGAATAAAAATGAATATGTAGGAATATTATATGCACTGCAGTAGCAATAACAGGATTTTTTTTTGTAAACCGTTTTGAAACATTTTTCTCCAATTTTATGCATAAGCTAATAATGATTTTTTCCCTCCTCCTCCTATTAAATGGATAATGGTAATGGACTCAATTGATAAGAAAAATTTCAATATGAATGAATGATATAAAAAAATATGACAGGGGATGAGATAACTCTTGGCTTCGGCTCCCTTTTTCATACAGCCCAATCTATAGAAAATTAAATTGGCAATTTATGTAATTCATTTTGATGTTATATAATAATAATAAGATGCGCAAATATGGCTGCCCTTATTTGAACAAAAATTTTACAGCAAAAAAACGTTTTCCTCCTATTATTCGTACTAATGGGACCGTATCAACGTTTACCAACTACCTACTGCCGTGTCGTATTATTTCAGAGGCAGAGGAGAGAGAATTAGGTAGTGAAGGAGAAGATTCGTTTTTAATAAAATGTTTCTTGACTGCATAAACTTAAACGGAATCATTTGAAGGCTTAGGCTTTATCTTTATCCTTCAGTTCAAGTTGGTTTTTTGTCTTCTTCTTTTAAGTTTATGTACAGAAGTGATTTATTATTATGAAATGAGTTTTAAGTTCAAAGGCAGAAAAGCAACGAAGGGAAAAAGTAAAAGTCTTGTTGAAATCATTGTCAGCTTTTAAGAGATAAGCCAAGTTGGCTGATGTTTAGTATGACGGGTGCTGCGTTGGTCTTTGTTTCTGTTCATATTTTCACATTAATTATTATGCAATCAAATCACCCTTATTGCCTTGTTGTTGAGAAGAAAAAACAATATTGCAGAAAATACAATGCAAAAAAACAGTAGCAAAAACGGGAAACACAATAATTTGTTTCATCAATTTATTTACTGTATTTATTGGATTGACACTTGAGATTTCCTTCTATAGTTTGTGAAGGTACGTCAGTCAGTTAAAAAACAAGGACAGTTGAAAGAAGGAATTTACCTTCAAAAATTAATTTTATTTTGTTTTAAACACAAAATATTTTTTTGACAGGTGAAAACTCAGGAAAGCTAAAGTATTTGCATTCAATGATTAGTTTTTTCCCATATGACGGGATGGAAATTTGTGCATTGTTATTGTTCCCATTTATATTAGAGCAGAAGAGGAGCCTGCTGCAAGTACTCATCTTTACTCCTTGTCTTGATATGACTTGATAACGCTGATGGTACTTCTCATCATTATGAAAAAGTCAAAAATGACTTCTTTTCAGCCATACAAAAAAAAACTACTAAAAGTTTCATAACAAAAAATATTTTTCTTTCTTCCTTCAAAATTTTTTTTTATCAGGACGACTGACAAAGGAAGAAGCCCAGGCATACCGAAATGATAGGGTAATGAAAAGGTTGCTTTATACAATAAATTCGTTTCATACCATTCTTTGGGCTTTTTTAGATGACTGCACTGTAAAAAATTGCTTAATCGACAAAGGGGAGAAGGTGAGCATGAAGTATGTGAACTCATAATGTTCACATACCTGTACAGACAGGTTAGACAGACATACGTGCTTCACCCACATCCACAAACCTAGTCGTTCATCCGCAGTAATATTTGAATGTTTTTTTTTGAACAAGTCAGTTTCGAAGGATTGATTGTATGACGGAATTTTTCCTGAATAAATGGGAGACTTCCTAAAGACCAAAAAAAAACGTCATATT
>JAQGAI010001008.1:0-16421 GCA_034696905.1 Lepidocyrtus violaceus | reverse complement strand
AGCTCAACCACCGGCACCGTTACTCCTTTTGCTCCCTCCACCATAATATAACTATTTTTATGTACCAAAAAAAGAGAGAAATATGCGGAGTAATAGTTTGTGCCTTTTGCAACTCTCACGTTTCTCTTATTCTTCTTTCCCCATTTCTCTCTCTCTCCTCTTTCCCTGCAATAATAACCTTTTGAAAAAAAGTTACTCCTTTCATTCCATTCCAGGATAAGGTTGTTGGAGTCATCTCCTTCTCCTTTTCTTCACGTTTTTTTTTAACATTTCATATTATATACAAGCGTAGAGCTATGGTGTTTGATAAAAAAATATGTGTATGTAGTTTTTCTGGCTGGAAAGAAAGTTACTCTCTCTCTCTCCTATCATCATCCACAATTCATATGGATGAAATAGAAATCTGGAAACTTTCATATGGACTTGGTTATTTCCCCTGCTCAAATTGTGGAGAAAAGGTTTGCATACCCAGTTGGATATATGAATTTCCGTTATTTTTCCTTCATATTTCTGACTGACTCTACGGTTCCAGCAGCAACGTTTTGGAATTGGTTGGATTGCTGGAGATGTATGTAAATACAGTCGTACAAGAATTCGTGCAGACATGCTTTTTCTTCCATGTAATCCATAATTTTTCTTCTTCTTTTTTTTCTTCGGTCTTCTGTTCTCATTCCCCTGCTGTTTCCGCGTGTGTCCCCTTTTTGTTCATCGGGATAAGGTATTTTTCCTGTGGATATTTTTTCCTCCTTTTCATGAGAAGAAGAAGAGGGGAAGATGATGATGATGAGGTTGACGATAGAGCTAATGTTATGCCATGTTATGTCATGTACCGGTGCGACTTGCTTTGTCATGCTCATGCTGCTGCTGCTCCTCCTGGAATTTATCCATGAGAAATTTTCAATTGTGTCTGTCTTGTTGATCAAACGCAGATGTGTTTCATGGTACATGGAGTCACAGCAAATTGCTCGGAGACGGAGGAAAACAGAGGGAAAATGAAGGAGAAGAGATACCGTTATCATGTGTACCTTGTAGTACTCCTCCATCTTATCTGCAACGGCTGCGAGCTCAAAAAGATTTTGTTATTAGAAAATAAAAGAAAAAAACTAAAGGAATTTGTAAATTTGTTTTCCCTGCTTTGTAATTGCGCAGAGGAACGAGAAAGTACGATACATGGAATGATTATGGGTTGCTGAAGAATATCGCCTCATTTAATTTGGATTTTGAAGTGGAGTAGAATGCGAAAAATCCGGATTTTCATACCTTACTAGTTAAATTTGTCGGGTTGATGGTTCATGATTATCCTTGGAAGTGTTTTGTTATATCCTCCAAAATGATTTTGGAAGTGGAGAAACATCCAAACACAATTTCCGTTGCGAGGTTTCCCAATTCAAAACGTGGACCTAAAGACAGGCAGCCTACCTAAAGCTTAACGCTGCAGCCGATGAGTTGGACTTTCAAAAGGGAAAAAATTATTTTGATGAAGTATGTGCTTTCGGAGATGGATGACATTTCGGAAGCTCCTCCAAGTCCATTACTGTAATGTGTGGAGGACGAACATGCTTTTTTTAAACGAACAAAAAGCTATATGGACCCATATTTGCTATTTGTATTTGGCGAGCTCACTCCTTTTGCTGAAAAAAAAACTCATTTCAGCTCAACGAACCGGTTAACTTCCATACAAATTTTTCAATATGCTACATTGCTTTTCTTCCCACGAAGTTCCAAACTTTGTTGTTATGGAACATTATATATGACATATACCTACATACATAGTTACACAAGTATGGGTAGTGTACACCCATAATAAACCTCAACCTGGCTGGCTGCAAATATTCAACGCCGTGAAAATTTCCCGGATAATTTGCTGCTGGATGGGCTGGATCTGGAAGTGACCAACATGGAGTATACTTCATTAATTTGGGTGGAAACAAGCTTCATGTCTGGCCATGGTATGGGCATGCATGAACCAAGTTTCCATTTATCTTTTCAAGGGAACACTTTATGATTAATCATTTCACTAGTCCATCCACTTTTCTCTCCTCTCCCTGCGCTTCCCTGAACAAGGTTTTTGTTGTGTAAAAAAAAGAGGAAGAAAAAAGTGAGCAAACTATCTATCTGTACACTATTGAAGCAGAGCCATGCACTCCCAATGACGGTGTTTATGTTATGTTCAGTTGAGAGGAGAAAAAAATGGGAAATGGGTAGTTTCCAAGCACACGGATGGGAATGGGAAAGACCTCACATAAATAAATGTATGCATCATCCCATCATCCATTCTCCTGTGTTTTTTTTTCAAGTTGCTCACGCAGTCCCTATCCCCATTTTCCGACTACCTTTCCCTGAAAGACTCTCACACCAGACCAGAGCATTTTTTATCGCTTAACCAAAAACCAACCTGCATTGTGGAACGTACACACAACACACAAGACTCACAAAAGTAAAACTATACTTATGTTAAGGATTTTTTTGCAATTTCTATCTTTCCCTTGCCGTGTTTGTTCCCTGCCCATAGCCCGTGAATATTTTCCTCTCTGAGAAATCGTTATGTCAAGACGACCAGTTAAAAAAAATCAGAATTTCATGCAGATGAATAGTGGAAAGTTGCAAATGAAAAGCTTCTACTTTCTCCCTCCCTCCTTTGGAAAAAAAAACTTTTTTTTATCAATGCCTTCTCTTCTCCTGAATGAATAGGAGCCGGGACTGAGGCTGGCTGTGAGGAATTTCAATGTGGCTGGAGTTGTGTACTTTCACTGTGGCTACATGCTAGACTTAAGCTCATTTATTTATTTGTGCTGCATGACGTTCCAGAAGAAGCTCCTGCTATGCAAGGAATGAGTGGTTTTTTTTGTAGGTAGTTGTCCCCTCTGTGGTGAAGCTTCCTTCCTGGATGATCATGATTCCAAAGGGCGAAGCGTTTACAAGGTAGCCAACCAACCAGCAAACTAGACCAAAGCAAGCCAAATCCAAGGCTCCTCCATTTTCACATATATTTTTATTGTATCATAATTTTATCAAAACTATCTTACACTTCTCCAACTATGCTTTCCTCTAATCCCGGGCAAGGGAGTAAACTAGGACTTTTCCACTTACTCACATGTCCTCATGCTTCACATGTAGAAAAAAATAAGTGGGATAAGTAAACCTTTTTTTGGAGACTGTTTAACCCCGGGATCCTTATTCCTTCCACTAAGGAAATGGCAAGATTAGGAAAGTTTTATATCATATTCCACTCCGCTGTTCTACACTTCATAGGGGAGAAGGTAGCCGAAAGACCGTGCTAGTTTTACAAGTCTGTGGAATGAAAGTTGAAAAAGTTTAAATGACATTTTTCCCCTCAGTTTTTTCAGTCATCCTCGAAATAAGAGTGATGGGGCGGTACGGAAGCCCAGAGAAAAATTAATGTGGCCCATTTCATTCCTCCGGACATTCATATTTTTTTTCCATGTGAATAATTTCAACATGGGGCGGAAGACGGATGAAGGGACGGAGAATGGAGGGCGTAGAACTGCGCAAAAAAATTAGATTGAAATTATATTCAAGTTAGTAATAACAGTAATGATACGGCATGGAATGAAAAATTCTCACTTTGGCTTGTCCACATTTCTCCCGCTTACGTCATCAAGATCCTTTTGCAGCTGAACCATGGGAAGTGTTCATCTCACAATTTGAGTGGAGGGAACGTTAAATAAAAAGGATAAGAGAAATACCTAAGAAAATAGGAAAGGAAAATGAAAGGCTGCGTAATGCCTCTAAAAAGCTGGTGACTTTTTCTAGGTAAATAGGTGGAAAGATGCTGCTTGTTTTCTTCCCCTAAAAGTAAAGGAACCATGTACATGCATACAATGATAGATTCTCCGTCAAGACTAAAATGTTTTTTTTTCCAAAGAGGAGTCTCCTATTCTTCTTTCCCATTTTCTTTTTGTGTCTCCTTACCTTACAGCAGGAAGGAATGGAATGGAGTGGGCTGTTTAGTTAGATCCAAGAAGGAGCACTCCCACCCTCCGGCTTAAGAAGTGAAGACAACTGAGGATTGTAAAGAGGAGCTTTTTTTCAGAGTATTTTCTGTGCTTTCCGACTAAATTCAACATAAAAAAGTTGCCGGGTAGGATGATGGTGATGATGATGATGATGATGGGAATGGTGGTGAAATATGAAGATATTTTTTTGTTCCTTGTTTTCCCCCTCAACGTTATCTTTTTGAACTGTTTTCTTTACTTTTTCCCGAAGAATGTTTAGTTTTTGTCGGGCTTACTCAGACAACACTTTTACTGGTCAGGGTTTGCTTGCTCTTCCTTGTCGCCAGAGCCATTAGGAATTACCCTTACACTCTCTCGAGGAGAAAGCGGGAAAAGGGAAATATAACTCTTTTTTTCTTCTCTGTTTGTGTGTGTTTTATTTTTTTGTTCTGGGAAAAATGACAGTGTGAAAGAATACTTTTTTTCTTGTTATTTTGCCGTCCTCATCACTTTCCCTCCTCCAGATTTTCCTTTCTTGCTGATTTCTGATATTTGCTGGGGAAAGGGAGGAAGAAAAATGCCAGTGTGTTTTTTTTGCTTGAGTATTAATAATACTTTAGTTTAGTTGGGAAAAAAGAGTTTTTCCCCTTTCCATTTAGTTTTTTTTCGTGGTCCTGTCCATTCCCCTTTTTTATCTGGTATGAAAGTTTTAATTACACTAGACAGATAGATTTTTATTGCGAAATTTATTGCTTGTACTTTTGTTTTCCGAGGGGAAAAGTTTCCTTGTGGTTATGGTTGGTAGGGAGAAGGAGGGAGGTGAGAATTATGATATGGTATGGTATATGGTCTGTTAGTAGCATCTCCCTTCTGCAGTTGCTATTGATTTATGAGATTTTCCCAATCCAGTTTACATTCAACCAAAAAAAAACTTACTTTTCAAACTTAATCCAATCCCATCTTTCTCAAAATGGTGGGGATTGGAGGAGACAGGTGTAGGGACGTGTTTCCCTGTGTGTTTGTAAATAATATGTGACGTAAAAAAAAATGGAATAAAAAAACGACGATAGTTTGTTTTATAAAAGAATAATTCTCATCAGTTAAAATTAGCTTATACATAATAATGTCCTCTTTTTCGGGATGGAGCTCTTCATTAAGATGAAAATGATCCAAGTGTTGGATTCTAAATATAAAAATTGACATTTCTCTTGACAGGACAGGGACATGCTGTGTTCTCAAAAAATAATAATGAAAGCTCTGCTAATTCTATAATACTTGGCTAGTCTGAATAAATAGGTTTAGCTACGCTTAATTTTTTTTCCTAGACGGGATGTCAACATCCTTCATATTAAATTGTTGACAACAGAGATTAACTCTGCGCTTCCACTCCTGGCTAACTTTGCAAAAAAAATGTTGTTCAAGCTCTTCAAAATCAAAAGAGCAGTGTATCAGCTGTATGAATCTGCCGCAATCATTTCTCTCTCGGAAAGCTATCATGTTCAACTTCACGGTTAAAATCCTTCTCGAACATATCAGGTAGGGAGGCAGGGTGCAGATTTTCAAAACAAAAAAAAACACATGCGCATAAAAATATTCGGATGATGATTTCAACGGGGATATTTAAGATTAGTGGAGAAGCTCCTCTGAAGACGGGTGATATTCCTTTGAAAATTATTACATGTGGATTGCCGACTTGGCACTGGATCATAAGGGGAAAGATGTGATGATCATCATCATCTCATGAGTCAGCATTGTAGTTTTTTTCCTTCGTCAAAGGAACGATGAAGGAAGACAAGATGATCAAAACTCTGATGATATACCTCCGGTCCGTGCCGCTGAACAAGGCACAGGAAAGCTAGGAATGGGAAGCAGGTGCTAAGCACAAATAAATCAACTCGGATCTTTCCATCACTCCGAAATGAGTTGTGTGTTGAGTGAAGAGCTGCAAGGAATAGGAAGCATCATCCACTTGTCCCGGCCCTACCACTCACTTGAATCCTTTGGAAATAAAAGAATATCTTGTCGAAAAAAAAATAAAATTGGGAATGGGGTGAATTATTACAAGGCACCAGTGTTATTATTGCATTGCACACTGTTTGCGAAAAGAAAACAACGCTAACGAAGAATATCTAAAACAAAACAAAAAATATGAATAAGATTGGAGTAGGTATATTTTACGTAATACAGTATCGAGATTGGGATGATGATGGGAGCTGCATCATCATCATCCTCAGAAGGAAAACACGGCGATAGATTAATGCCGAGTCACGGAAGAGTGTCTGGGGGGAAAGGGAAAAGTATGTGGTCTACCGCTACTACTAATGCTCTCATTCTTCTTCCCCAGCTCCCAACAGCGTCAGTATGATATTCCATGTGCTTCCCAGTTTTTTTCTTCTTCTTCTCTCGTAGCACTGCTAGCTCCTATTTTCGCACGCGCACGTACATAAAAAGGTGCCTAATGAACGAACGGCTCCCTTTGAAATGGTTCGGGAATGGAGTTTTTTTTTTAGCCGGAGTGACTGACTGGGGGAATGGATGGAGGATGAGATATGATGATGGGAATGATGACACATGCAAAATGAAACATTTAACCTTAGCCAAGCGTAATAAAGATGTATATAAGTAGTTTGAGAAGGGGATTAGTAAAATTTAATAATGTTGAGGAGGACTCATATTTTTTCGTCAGCGTCAATCCATCCACACACTTGCCAGCTAATATATCTTTCATCGAGGGAGCTTTCCCCTTCATTTCATGCAGTTTCTACGTTTTCTATCCAAATCCAAGAAACAACTCAAATATTGTACCGTGTGGCGGGATTGGTGGGAATGAAAAACGATAGATTTCCAGCCAAAACCGGGCGAGCTGCAAGTTGAGCAAGTGAAGTATGTATGTATGTATGTTATTGATTTTATTGAGTGAATTCTCATGTCATGGAGACTCTCATTCCTATACGGTAGCACATATCATGCGTAGATAGACGGACAGTTAAATATATAGCATTCAACGTAGCTACGGCGGATAAAGATAAAATCCGTGGCTATTTGGAATGCCAGTCCAGGGAAGCATTAAAATAATTCAACACTGTCTAATTTAATTTGATTAAAAGATTGGATGAGGAGAAAATGTCAATTTTCACGTTGAAACTACAGACCAAAAAAACTGAAGTTAAATATAGACAATATAAATATTTTAAAATATATGCCTTCCATTATATTCCTTTTTAAAGTTATCTCGCAACATTATTAATAAGTATTTCACTACCCAGACATGTATGAATAACTAAAAGGCTCAATACTTTATGCAAAGCGGAGACATTTAAAATTTCCGTCAGCCCGTTCTCCTCCATTCCTCTAACGCGATGATAGAGGGAAATGCAAAAAATGAGCACCATTTATTCTCCAAATGAATTGTGCCAGAAGGAGGATTTCTTTTGGCACTCTCCTTGTTTCTCTCTCTCTCTCTCTGGGCATGATGGTGTTATGTTGTTGTGGTTGCTCCTTCTTCTCCTACTACTACTACTACAAGCAAGGAAGGAAAGCAAGAGGAGAACATAACCCAACACAACTTGTGCAACTTATCTTGGCGGAGTTGGTGGTGAATCGATATCCACATGATATGGATTTGTGTTACGTATGGCATGGTTGTAAATCTACTTGGTTGGGTAGGGATATTTTATTTTACAATACAAAGTAGAGGAACTTCAGTAGAGCACACAGTTGCCTCTCACTTGTTTTACCAATTCAACCTTTTTATAGAGCTCTTTCCCTTGGAGAGAGGAGTAACGATTTGTAAGAAAGATTCCCTCCGTTAATTGACAAAAAATGGAAGGGAAGGAATGCGAACGGAGTGGAACTGGTATGCTAATGAACATTCCAATGTGAAAACACCTGAATCCCTTTTTTGTGCTCCGTTCTGTTCCCCTCCCAATATTTTGATACTAGCTGTGCATATATAATCCCATAAATATCCTCTTCTTTGCTGTCCCCCAATAAGGGTAGTACGAAAAGGGAGATGGGATGAAGAGCCAGCTATTTCTCTAGCAGAAGTTCGGAAATAACGGCGGTTACCACAATTATTCTACGACATTGAGCCCCACGACGACGGGGACGGGACGAGATTCCGATCGCGATGAAAGGACTAAGCATTACCACAGGAAAATCCCTAAATCTGACTAGCGGAAGGAGTGAAGAAGGTATCATGCATGAGTTGAGAAGGAGGATGATGATGATTATTTTTATGGGGAGCGCCGTAGATGAAATCACACCGCGCTCTTTTATCTCCCACCACTTTTTTCCTCTCTCTCTTTCTCCGCTAATTCCTCTCCATTCCATGTTGACGTTGGAAGTAATAATATTTGCATTCTGTGTATCAGCCTTAGTCCGTCAGTATTTACCACAAAAGTGGAGTTTTAATGTGCTTTCATGTCAGGGGAAAAACGCACTTATTCTGGAGTCATGACCAATATATTTATATCGTGTATTACGTAATGTAGCCGTTATCTGGAATGGGAGGAACGAGTCCCAAGGAAAAATCAGGAGGGAAATGGTCATATCTATGCAGGTCAAATATTCAATTACGGAGCACTTACGAAATTGAACGTGGAGGAATCAAGGGATGGAGATGTAGTGGTGTGGAAGCACAAACTACCTTGATGACTTTCATCATACATTATTTGCTCAGGAGAAGTGAAGCCGTGTGGAGTGACTTTTTCATTTTAATTTTCCTAACACTAAATTGATGACTGGGAGGAGAGCGGACTCAAAAGCCTCCATTTTATTTTCCCTCTGCATTTTAATGAAATTCATAATCTTTAGTGGACAAACGTGATTTTTACTTTTGGCTTCCCTTCCCAAATAACTTTCTATCCATGATTCTGGCTTGGTGTGGTTGAGGACGGGAGAAAGGAGGGAAAATATTCAGTTTTCTTTTCAAAGCAGGTGCATCTTTTTTTTGTATCTGTTTGGATAGCAGATACCGGAAGCGGGATGGCTTAACAGCATTGGGATGTTTTCCTACCTTTTTTTGGTAGCAGGCCCCTCTCGTGTATAAGTGGGTACTAGAACGCCGCCTCACACGGAATTACAAGTAGGCTGGGAGTTAATTCCGAAAAAGGAAGTAAAACGTGTTGTGCGAGTCCCTAATTTGTTATTGCAAGTCCCCGGAGTATCGTAATCGGTTGGAAGAAACGATCATGTAAATACAACGACTATTGTCTTGTCGAGAGATGAAAACAAGTTATACGTAACACCAACGTATTGCATTTATATTTACATGCTCCTCCCCAGTTGAAATCCAAATCTAATACAGAGCTGGAATGTAATTGCAAATAATTTAATTTTTGTTTTTGGGGAGCTCGCAGATTTCGGACCGGATTTTATTTAGGGTTGCATAACACAGCAGTACAAATAGTTAAGATTGTATAATTTTTTTTTTGTAATATGAGAGCATTGCATAATACATCCAGGTCAGCACTTTTTGCGGGGTGCACATCCTTTCAACTTTCTCCTTTATTGGAATATTCTGCTTAATTTTTTCACATATATAGCTTCAGGATCATCTACCCTAAAAGGGGGAAAATAGGTTGCAAGGAAAGGAAAGAAACTCCTTTCGAAAACTACTCCAAATCCAACAAACGCTGTAATAGTGTATGTTCCACGCATTTGTTAGTCAAGACAAGAAGAAAGCTTACAATGCACTGCATTCTTGCATAAGATCTCATGAGATCATGATGCATCAAATAAATAATACGTTTTAGCACTTACTACTTATCATTATGATGATCAACATCATCGTACTCATATCGTCTCCTCAAATTGGTTTCTTTTGTACGGGGGCCGAGATAAAGCATTATTATTATTTGTTGAACGTCGTAACCTGCCTACGTATTTTACTAGGTACGCAGAAGAATAATATGACGTCCTCTTTCTCTCTCTTTCTTGGCTCTCTCATCGGGAGCGCAGTAGTACTAAATATTAGTGGTATGAGAATGAGATGAGGATCGAGCGGAGCGACAGCGCTAAAAAAACATTTGTACGTGTTTAAGCATAAACACTTGAGTAACAAACAACACATTACGCTCGGCATTATTGCTCTTATTATTACCTCCACATTATGCATATTGCACATGGATATCATCTTGATCATGAGCATTGGGCATACACCATAGTAGCACTCTCTTCTGCTTCTCTATCGAGTGGAAAATACAAGAGGTAAAAATGCACGGAACTAGAGAGAAAGATACAGACAGAGATGGAAAGAGAGAGAGAGAGAAAAAAAAAGAGATCTTTCTCTGCTTCTATTCATCATCCGGTTTCCTTCGTGTATCCATGCACGTTTCGCAACTTAGCTCTCTCGTTGCTAGTTCCGTATTTTGTTGTTGCGTGAGTGTGTGACGCAAGACGAAAAGGAAGAAGACGAAAAAAAAATGAAATTTAAATCAAGTGATCTCTGATGGCTTCTGATGACGATGATGAGGAAGCTATATAAAAAAAGACACAACTATATCACAGATATAGATAAAGCACAACAGGGAAATAGCAACATAATAATAACATGAGTGCAGCAAATATCGGCTCCGATGTTTTCAACCCTGTTTTTTTTCTTCTTCTTCTTAATGTATTTTATTTTATTTTATTCTCGCCTTGTTATGGGGATTCTCCTGTCTTGATGAACTTGTATAAATTACAAGACAAGACGTAAAGCCTGCGTAACATTCTATTGTCTTTCTTTCCCCTGCTATACATATACATATATGAAGGATGAAAGGAAAGAGAGATCTTGTAAACGTCCGTGACATCTCACCTCTGCACTTTTATTCCCTCCGTGGCTCAAGAATGACTCTTTCAGTTCAAAAGAGACTCGGAGACTGACTGATTTGAGCTGAACTACTGCGAAGACTATAGTTTTGTTGATGATGATGATGATGGTAATGTTGTTGTATCATGATGATTATGTAATTTCATTAGACGTGATATGTATGCATTCCCATTGTCCTCGCAATCAGTCAGTCAATCCCATACAGTTTTTCATTTTCCTCGAGACGAACATCCGAAAACTGCTACTCTCAAGTTGATTCTCGTTTTCGTGTAGTATTTGTTTTTTCGATGCATATTTGCTGCATAGTTTTGGTAAAATCTCTTGAAATTCTCGCAGTTTGCTGCTGTTATGGTTGCACAGGGAAAAAAACGGCTCTCAGAGATTAAAGTTCCACAATCCCACAATCAACTCGAGAAGAATTGTTTGGTTGGATGGATGGATGGATGGATTATAGTTTGGAAATGTAGGATAATATTATGTAACGTGCTGGGAATGATGGCAATGTTGTAGAATTCGTAGTAAAAATTGGTTTGGCTGATGATGACGATGGTATGGTGGTGGTGGTCTCCAATGAAAATACTTTTGCATTTTAGTTTTCATTTCAAACTGACTTAAGAGAAAGGGAGTCACATAGTTAGGGATTGTGGTTCAGCTGCACTGAGTTTTTTTCTTCGTGACGTAGGTAGGTATGTTTAAATGCATTTTATGTTGAGAGTTGGATTCCGCTTCAGCATCCATCCATCCATCTTCCACCGCATGCTTTTTCCCTTTTATTCGGAATGTTTATTTGCATTGGGTTAAGTGTGAAACTGGAGGTGATGTTTTTATTTCTACTTTTATTCTGATTGACAGGTTTCGGATTCGTTACGTTCCAAAACGAAGATGTCGTAGACAAAGTATGTGAAATACATTTCCACGAAATCAACAACAAAATGGTAAGTCAAAATGATTTTTTTTTAATTTGCCGGTGATGGCGAGAGATGCTTGCCTACTTGCTTACTTATTATACCAGCTAGGGAAGTTCATTACATGCCTATGTTGGATGGCAAAGGGGTTTAGGTGGAGGTGCTTTCCCTTTGCTCGTCATCAAAACAATATTTGGCTGCAATATTTCCAAGTCACGCGGTAAGGGGAATTTGATGATGATCAATGATGAGGGGAAAATATTGGATTGGGATGGTCCTACTCCGAGATACCAGATAACAAGATAGAGATTTAGATCTAGAACACTTTTAATCTTGTGTGGCTTTGCAGGTGGAATGCAAGAAGGCTCAGCCGAAGGAGGTAATGCTGCCCGCCAACTTAGCCAAGACGAGGGCGTCCACACGTGGTGCGAGCTATGGTGAGTTCATTCTAATTCCAGCCATAGGCACGGCCGCTACCCATACAGCGGCCCCGACATCCATCCGATACACTCCTTATGCGATCCCCATTGCCACAGCCACGGCAGCAGCTGCCACTCATTCGTCATCAGGCAGCTCGCGGACGCATCACATCTTGTCCCATCTCGAGCATACTGCGACAAGCCCTTACCTGGCTCATAAGAATGTTTTCGGGGTGATCACTAATCACTCTGGCCATGCCCCCAACACTCATGCCACTGGTATTACTATCAACCCCGTGGGGCTCACTATGCTCCCCCTTCAGGCTGTAGGGATATGAGATACGGCCTCCTCCTCTCAATGCTGTGGCCTCCCCTTCCAAATCACACTTTAATTAGTCATGCTACTATATGCATAGGCCATTCTGCATCTTTCATCTTCTTGAATATGACTACATTCATTATCTAGCCATTTTCACATCACCATTATCACAAAGAGAAAAAGAATCCAGAGCAGCCCTTTTGCAAAATCAAAAGTGAATGAGGTAGGGGCAAGGGAGGTAGGATTTAAGTTCATCACGTCACTATTTAACAAAAAACAAAACAATATCAACTCCAAGATAATATTTACGCAATGGAAGTCGAAAAAAAAAATCATTTACAAATGGTCATCGCTAAACTGTTCACAATCAGTATTATTGAGATATATACTTACTATATGTATTACATACAGTCGACGAAAAGAGAAAAAGAAATCAGGAACAGAAACAAGTCCCAATCTTGTCAATCAATCACTAACTAATCCAGGGATTTGGACTCGATAGAATTGCATCCTCACATCTAAAAGCAGACTCCATCTATCCAGCATCCAACTATGTATAGGAATGTTGAGGCAGGATGTAAAAATCTAACGTTTAATCATGTTTAAAGAAACGTAATCTCCGGAAATTTATCATTAATTTATGGTGCTCCGCTAAAGGTCAAGATTTCAACAGAAAAAAATAATAGTCACTAAAATATTTCCTCGGTAATAATAAGCGTTCCTCCAGTTTTATGTTCTAAAGATAGGTCAAAGTTCAGCTGTAAATAATAGAGGACTAATAATAATGTTTATGACGTTGTTACCATTTAAAAAGAAATTAACAGTCAGGTTATACTTAAGTAAAGTAAAGTAAAAACCGGTGGGCATAATCAAGACTCACTATAATGAATAAATATGGTTGTGATGATAACTGATCCAGTGTGAAGAAAAGTAATTAAGCCTGCTCCACATCCTTCCCCATGAAGGAAAAAAAACTAAAAGCTTAAATGTCAAAGAAACAAAAACTTGTCACTTGAGATCTAATGTATACGAAAGAAGGTAATGTAATTCCCTCTCCAGTTTAGAAAGAAAAGACAGAGATTTATATGAAGAACGCCGATGACAGGACTATAAATATGACTTGAAAGAAAGAAAGTTAATTTTCTTGCACGAAAGCAATATTCTTCTGCTCCCCCTAAACCAACCGGCCAAATTAATATTTTTTTCTGCTCATGTATACCTACCTACATACATCATATATAACTACCGCAATAATAATTATTATTATTTAGTGATGGCTAAATACGTTTATACGTGAATTTATAATGAAATGTGACTGATTATTACTTATGAATTACGGTTGTTGTAGCTTTATTCAGAGAAACGATTTTTATGGAAAGGGTCATTTTTAAAAACTTTTTATGTAAACCTAAGACAAACAAACATGCTATTTTTAAAAAACCAAGAGTTTTTTTTCTCTCTCCCGAGTTTTGCTTAATAAAGGCAGAAAAGGAAAATAAAATGGAAAGAGTTTATATTTCTTGTTGTTCAACTCATTTTTTTTAGTAAGGTAGAAATTACAAAAAAGTATTAGAATTGTTTTATTGCAAAAAAATAAAACACATGGAATTCATTTCATAATGCAAACCGAAACAAATATATATATATATCATTTGACCAAATCAATGATAGCAAAATAAATGCAAGTCACAAAGGCCAGGGAAGGATAAGAAACTTTTAAACGAATCTTCTACCATCTCTCTTATAAATTTGATATCCTAAAATCAAAACACGAGACTTTGAAGTTGATTTCGAACTTTCATACTCATTGGAATGATTTGACTCTGATATCTTTCTGTCCATGTAATGTTCATAATCAGCATATAATATGTATGTGGATCACTTCCTCCAACTTTCATGAAAAGAACAAGAAAGGAAAAAATTGCGTAAACCAAGCTAAAGACTACGTTTCTTCCGTAATGTGATGATGAGAATAGTGTTCCAACTTGTTACAATGTTTAGTTTTTGATGATAGATTTATTAGTTAGATTGTAGCCATCAAATATAAATAACTACAGTAATTATTTTTAGATCCCATATTGTCATAACGTTTTCGTAGCATTTTGGCCAGTCTAAAATAAATAAAAAAGTAAGAATTATTGGAGGAAGAGTTGAGCACTGATGTGGAGTACATTACATATAGTGTACATATGCCCGTTCATATCATTAAACTAGACAATATTTTGGAAGGGAAACGGTGAGCTGTAATAACCCTTCTGCCCTTCCATCATTAATTATAAGGAGAAGGAAAGCAAATACCATCATCGTATAATTAGCGGCCAAGCAAAGCTGTAGCTAGGTGAAGGAGGTTTTCTTATAGTAATCATGTCATCTGTATAAAAGTTTTAGCTTCCTTTTCGTATTTAGTCCATCATATAATAGTAATATTCATTTGCTAAAAAAATATATAGATGATGGTTGGCTTACTTACTAATAATAATTTAATGAAGAAGCCAACAAAATGATGATGATGATAATGATGTTTTAGTTTTACGACAGTATAAATATGGATTGGAAAAAAGCAAGTGGCTTGAATAATTTAACTTGTAGATCCAAGCCTTTTGGCTAGGGCAAGGCTTCTAGGAAAAATGATTGACCAAATTAAACCCGTAATAAAAAAACTGTGAGGCTCATTCATCATCACAGTCATATCATATGACATCTCAGGTTCAATTGAGTTATCCATACCAATTTCAGTCTAGCTGATATTTCTACTTTTGATATACCTCTGACGATGGACAGTAGATAGCTCTGGATCGGTAATTAGATTTTGGGAAAGCTATCATCATTTTCAATTTCCATCGTACAATCAGCAGAAGAGACCGTAGTTAAAAGCATAGTGAGAAAATTATGATCCGTCTAAAACTACAAAGAAAACGAGAGCGACAGCTTTATAATTACAGTCCAGTATATGCAATAACAACAAAATAGTTTACTGCTCTTACTCTAGACGAGCAAATAAAAATAGTCAGTCGATAAAGAAAAGTGGTAGTTTTTTCATGACCTGAAGGTTTCTACACTTTTACTCAGATAACTGCTTAATCGTTACTGTCCAGCGGTAAAGCCGTAATTACTTATTTGAATGCTAGAAATCCATATTATATGTTGCTGTTAATTAGCTCGTCATCGCCACAGTTAAAAATACGGACTCGTCCTCTTCTTGCTTAGCTTATCCCGAAGCATAGGGTCTTTCTTGTCGTTTGAGCTGCTACAAAAACGAACATTAAGTCTTTTGGATAATAATTAATTTCGTATGCATAATTAAATCATCTACGGCATAAAATCATCATCATCATATCATCGTTTCTTGGCTTATTAATTCATGAGATGGGAAGGAGAATAGAAGGGAAGCTCATTAGTATCTGTCCATCCAATAGGAAACTCTGTGTGTAGCTAGCTCCATCATCTTGTCGCTTCCATATGGCGGCTACTAAAAAAAGGGATTAAATTAGATACTCTTTTCATAGCTGCAAATATGAGCAATATCTGGATCTTTTTTTTGCATTGCGAATAAATTTCGCCAGCTACATAGCTATTGGCGGGGTAGTGACGACCTAAAAAAATCTTTTAAATCTTTCCCGAGAGTCCAAACATTAACTACATTATAAGCGTAATCCATATTAGAAGTGATCGTATCCATCGTGAGACTAGTATCTTAGAACTTACTTACTTTTAGAACTATTGTCTTGTTACTTAGGTACTTATATATAGTATGAGTGTGCATAGAAAGAGGGGATAATCATGGAGGGTGACGAGGACGCGACGGGAGGGGAAAAAATAACTAAATATTAATAATTACCTTGTACGCCTAGTTAGTTTTATGTAGAGTGGAGGAGCAGAAGAAAAAGAAAACAATTTATGTAAGAGAATGTCGTGCCACATCGTGAAACTGTCTTATATAATATGTTACTAGAAATTGTAGTTTTTAGTGAGTAGAATAATATCTTTATATATATACATATATTT
>JAQGAI010001007.1:0-16422 GCA_034696905.1 Lepidocyrtus violaceus | reverse complement strand
AAAGATTCGAGAGAAACGACTATAGCTAAATTCGCTCATGATTTCATTTCACTTTCTGTTCAGAAGATTCCTGACCGCGTTTTTGTAGGCTAGCGTTTATCGTTCCTTGTTTGGAGGAAGGATTTACATTTTACAGTTTCTAATTTTAAGTACGGTTCCTATATCCATTAGCGCAGCGACGACCGAGCGCTTATTCATTTCATACCACAGTTACTTTTTGTTTTGTTTAAGAAGAATCAGCGAAATTAGAGTACAGGATAAATGTTCAGAGTAGTTTTTAGTTTTTTATAGTTAATTGCTTATTTTGGAATTCCAAAGAGTCAGACTGATGCTGTTTTAAGCCTGGTGATAATAGACTTGTTATTATCAATCGGGATTGAGAGGAGGATTGATCATCAAAAAGTTTTAAGCTTCTTAACAGCTAGCTATTAAATGATGAAGGGTGTAATATTATTATACAATGTGTGGGTCGAAGGTCGAATAATTTAGAGTTGAAGTGAAGAAAAAAAAATAGGTCACTCATTCAGTTTAGCATACCTATACGATAGTAAGTTGTTATCAATCAATTATCATTACGGAAATAAAAACTAACAGTAAAAAGGAACACATTTAGCTTTGCTCTTCAACATTCAAAATAGTACAACCACCTATGCATCTAATTCCATATAATATCCCTACTTTGTTTGCATGAATATCTAGCTAGCTCAAACGATAAAAAGTTGCAATGCAATACTGTTTTTTTAATAATATGCATTTGTATCGTATCTACTACAGCTACATAATATTTTGCTATATTATATTGAAGTGATAGTGCCAAGGGTTCAAGTTCCAGGTACAGAAACAAAAAAAATAAAGATGGATGCCAATGGTGCACCTGCATAAAAGCTGTTTTCACTATTGAGGGAAAATGAGAATCTATAAACCTTCTCATTCATGTTCATCGAAATTTTTGTGTTTTCGATGTTCGGAAAAATTGTGTAACTTTTACATGGATTGTACGAGCCTAATGCAGCTTCCCCTCTGTGTGGACACAAAAAGTGCATGAAAATTGAATTATCTACGAATGTATGTATTTAGCTAATCCTAAGTAATTTACTAATCATTAATCATGGGCTTCTCAATAAACTAAAATAAATTCGGCATTAACTAAACTGGCATGTTTGACCTTTCTATGCTCGCTCAAGGGCTGCAAAACTGAAAAAGTGCAACTACTTAAACAGCCTCTGCAAACCTCAGCATATTGCATCTTAAACATTAGATTCCTAACAGTTATCTCTAATTAATTAACAACTAGACCTATATTTTTTTAACCGATAATAGTTCTAAATTCATTTAACAACGACAAAAAATACGAAACTATATACGTAGATAACACATACATATAGATATAGAACAATATACCTATATTAATATAACATAATATACTTTAATAGCTTTGGTACTTTTTTGTTGTTGCTTTACCATGTGTGTTTGTATGAATGGATATGATGCAAAAGTTCATCTTGAATCATATATAACTTCATCTATTCTACATTCAGATGATATGAATTCTTTGTGATGTTCTAATATCATTTTCTAATTAATGATGACGTGACAATTTTATCATTGTTGCATCAATAACAATCAGGAAATCGTTTCTAATTGACATCCTCTACTGATATTGGTTTTCGCACACAAGCAAGTGTAACATGCAGAAATTATACATACATTTTCTGACTAGAAAAATGACATAACACATTTGGTAAAATCGTATAGTAATTATATAATAATAACATAACATCATAATGTGTCTATTACATCATGTAACTTAAATATGAATGAACTAGTTTATAAAAAACCGTTCCCTTTTTGTTTTTCCAGACAATCTGCATACCTAGCATATCTAATACAGATATTTACAGATAACAAAAACATGGTAAGCAAATAAAGGGAGTAAAGAAATTGGTTATGTTTTGCTTTATTTTGTAGTTAGTACCTTTATCATCATATAATAATTTAAAACAAAAAGGTTTAATCTGCCTAAAAGATAATTTGTTTTTTATTTGTAACTTAAAATAACGTACCTACATATTTTTTTTAGTAATTAATAAATGTGCTCTATAAACTATGTACATGTTTTTATCAATTTAAACTAGCAATAATTCTAGCGATAATTAACACTTACTATAAAATACTTAAACATAGTAGCTTTGGATAACGGATTGAACAGGTTATAAATTCCATCATTGTGTATGAGGAATGAATGAATTGGTAGATTAGTATAATAGGTATATTTGTAATGATACTTGGAATTCTACAGTTGATGCTAACACACTTAACTGAAAATAATTGTGGTAAATTGGATGATGATAATAATGATATTTTTCTAACTTTTCAACTCTTTTCGATATTCAAATGTTGTTAAACGAAACCCCCATTACGATTCTCCAATCAGTGGACATTGCTTGGAATAGCAATGTTTTGGAAATGTTACTTATTCAATCAGCGCAGCGTCTCAACCTTTGCAAAAATTCCAAATATGTAGCGGTGGTTTAACTGTAGTTTAGACTATCGATCCATCGATCGTTCCAGATCCATAATCCTTTAACAGTGTTCTCAGTCGCATGATTTCTTTTGATGCATTGGACAGATCGGATGATAGCTGCAGTTCCCTCTCCTTCAACTTCTTGATCTCCCTTTGGCATGTCTATTTGTAAGGAAAAAGCAGAGAGAATAAGTTATAGTACTCATTAGATTTGACAATTGTCGGACAAGGTGAAAAATTGGAGAACATTTTGCAAAGTCACGTGAGGAGGGGAAAAGTGAAACTTACCACATTCTGTCGTAACAAGTCCAGCTTATCTTGCTTCAGCTTATTGACTTCATCTTTAAGATTGTCCTTAGCACGGGCATTGGTTTCATCTTCCAAGCACAAGGAACAGGAACGTTTGTTGGGTGTGCCTGCAGAAGACATGGACTCCAGCCCGGTATCCGAGTCCTCATTGGAACTTTTGAAGGGTTTACCGCAAATGCTTTTGTGATGGAAATGGTGATGATGGGAAGTAGCGGATCCCTCCAATTCTTCACTGTTCAGGGAGGAGTCGTCACTCTCCGAAATACGAATGCTGCGAGAGAGGAAAAAATGGCTTTGTAAAACATGCGACGCAATAATTCATAGTTTATTGAACGTCATTCAGGCAGACGTTTTGAAAAGCTGCGGCTTTTGCATCTCATTTCACTTGACACAAGCTATATGCCTAAGATAACCTCAAGGTTTCCTGACATTGACATCTCTTTACATAAAGGGCAGTAAAAAAAGAGTATAAGTTTTGGACTTTATTACAAGCGGCGAGTTAGATTCTGAACTACCAATTAATAATCACGTGACGTGACAAGCTACAAAGATATCTTTGATATGTAATGTTATGTAAAAACCAGGCCGCTTTGACCATGCTTTTCGTGTTGACTTGAATTTCATCAATCATTGTCAACACTTGAATAGAAATGAGTGGTCATTCTGAAAATGGCTTCTGCATGATTTCTAAATCGGAAGTGTACAATGCAAATCCGCTCCCTCCGTTAACTTCCAATGCTACGGCTATATTATGGCATAAACCTTACATGCCTACTTACTTGGCTTTTACACGTGTGAAAATGAATGCCTAATTCTTGAAGTTCTCTACTTAAAAGGGCAACGACTTTTCAAAGTTGCGCAACATGATTTTTTTTAATACAAAAAAAAACGCAAATTACCTTCCAGAGCAATGCGGTGGGGTATCTGGACTGGAAGCTGGGCTAGGAGGCCTTTTTACGTGACCACTGACAGTTGATATAACCGTGGCATCCCCATTTCGATAACTCTGAAAAATTGCAGAAAAACCAGAAAGTTTTTGATAGAGTTTTGAAATTAAAACCTTCCACAAGAGAAAACTACGACGGATTTATTATAGGTTTATTATCGTTGCCTACCTGAACGGTTGAAGAGCTACTGCTTCCATCAACAACAGGAGAGCCACTTACGCTACTGTGATGACTATGTCTGAACTTCATGGAGCTGTTGTTGCTGTTGCAAGTGCTCGTCGAGGCAGAGCCATTTGCTGAATGACCATTTACTCCGGCTGCTTGACC
Source organism: Lepidocyrtus violaceus (assembly GCA_034696905.1). Lineage (NCBI taxonomy): Eukaryota > Metazoa > Arthropoda > Collembola > Entomobryomorpha > Entomobryidae > Lepidocyrtus > Lepidocyrtus violaceus. The sequence continues at coordinate 12,315 of JAQGAI010001007.1, read as the reverse complement.
ACCAAAAAACCCATTTGACCCTGTTGTGCCATTGTGATTCAGTCCGTGACCATTGGTAAGGATGGAGGAGGCTGCGGGAGTGGAGGCTGATGATGTGGTTTGGTTAAGTGAATTCGAGTCCCCCGAACCAGATTTTGTCGTGTTGGATGATGAGGAGCTCTTGGCAGAGCTCAAGGCTTTCCTCACCGTTTCCATAAATCTGCTCCCTGCACTGCTAGAACTACCATTTGAACTTCCTGCCGCTCCACAGTCCATCCCGGAAAACACGGAGCCCAGAAAATCCCCAGATTTCCTTCTTACTTCATCCACCAAGGAGCCCAAGAGGGAGGCCCGGGTTCTCATCTAAAATTGTACATATGATAAGACATCAGGTTAAATCTTGCATTCAACAAAAGCCGAGTTGATCTTTTGGTAAGTCTGCCTGTACTCCATCATGAAGAAATTGAAACATTACCTCCAATCTAGAGAACTTTTCCGCTTTATAACAGGCTGATTCTGCGTTGATTAGCTTGGTAAGGAGAAATTCACGGAATTCTGGGCCAGGGGAGAAAATTGGTGGATTGGGCAGAGGAGGTCCGAAAAATGGGACGTCATTTCTACCGGAAACGTTTATCTTGTACCTTCAGAGTTTATTTTCAGACAAACAAAAAAAACAATGTTGGATTATTGACGGTGATCATTATTTTCAAGCTACATGACATTTGTAAGACGTACGTATATGTCTTTTGTTTCTACAATTCACTGCTTTTCTACTATACTCACTTTGTATCAGGGCCATCTGGATCGATAACCTCCACGCATATAAATGCATGAAGGAAGTGCGACGCAATCATGTCAGGCGAGAATGGAGTGTTTTCCTCTTGAAAAATCACAGCAACAATATCATTCCCTATAAAAAAAGAGCAAAAAAATGTTCATATTAAAACATACGGTGCACACGTAAAATCCTCAGTGGGCTTTCTTTATGGCGCAGTAATATTATTATTATTATCCAGAGAACGATATAAGCTTGTCAGCAATAATACATCAAAAAGCAGACTTACCAATATGTCTTTTCCTCTGCAACTGCTGAGGATCCGATTCCATAAAAGGAAGGAGATGGGAGACGTGAAACATGATTTCACGATTTTGGAATACATAGTATACTGATTCTTCCCCGGTCTGCCCATGCAGCGTGTCAAGACCACCCCGGTACCTGCAGATAAAACAAGCGTGATGAGGATGATGATAATAAAGCCCAAAAAGTATTTCAAATGATCCATCAAAACACCGTAGCCTCCTCCTCTCTATGTCTCCTTTTATGTTTTACGATGTAAATTCAATTTTTTTTTCTTTTTAAAAACTCACCCTTCATGACCGCGAAGTCTGATTCTGTCACCCAGAATTTCCAGGAATGTGTCAAGAGTTTCCGAACTCCTGTTACTGAATAGTTCCTCCTCCGTCGCCTGCCCCTCCTTTTGAAGAACCACACCGAATTTGTACGTGGAGACGAGGACATGCTCATCATAAGCGACTATGAGATCGGACGCTTTAGGAAATACCACCGGACTGAACCTCTCCGTCGTTACGTCTTCGTTCAGCAGCTAAAAAAAAATGAAGAAAAAAACATTCGATATTACTTAACATGTTACGGATTTCAACATGATCTGCTCATGTTTTGATTTTAATGCGATTTTTAAAGTGTTAATTAGTGCCAAAAATCCCAGCTGTAAGTCAAGATTTAATGTTCGATTTAAGTCACTTTCCTAGTCACGCTGAAATAAATGAGTGATGATGAGAAGGGGTAAGTAATGAGAAGCCTGCCGTTGTTACTGACGTAAATCCCTTCGCAGACACAACGTTGAAGGCGGAATTGTTCACAACTCCACTACATCGTTTCATTTCTTGTACTTTTGCTAGCTGTTAAGCTAACCTTCTCTCAGCATATTTTTCCTATTATATATGTCTGTACCTTTTCTTACTCGTCATCATCACCATATATTTTGTTATTCATAGCACGATGAGGCATTTAACCCTTAATGTCAAGTAACAATATGCGCCCATATTATTCCTTTTCGTCTCTGACAGACAGCAGGGAAAGGGTTGATACTAAACTATCATTAACTCTCAAAGAAACAACACAACTAACAGACATTACCGCATCTTACATCTTCCCATTTTTCTGGGCATTTCCTATCTCCTCTGAAAAATCTGACTTGGGCTGGCTTGAGTCTCCTCGGCTCGGGACTAAAAAGTATCAGAAAATATATGCCAGGTTGATGCTGATATGACTCCTGTGAGAGTTTTTATGGCCGCAAGACAAATCCCATTTCACGCAGCACATGTATGTCGACGAAAGGTGCTAGGAGAATACGGTAACGTATCGGACATTGTATCAAAAGATGGGTTGATGTTGATGGTGTGGTGTGGGTCATCATGCTCATGTCCTTTCACCTAGAATCCCCGTCCTTTTACGAGATTCAATATGAAAGTGTGTCAGTCTGCGTGGTTCATGCTATTGTCAGGGATTGTCTATCAAAAAATCCGAATCGTGGATTTAGTCGCAATTGACTGCATTTCCCCTGTTCTTTTATAGTGACCATGCAAAGTCGAGTCAATGTCAAGATTGTTAGGTATCCTGTTTGCTTTCCTGAACACAGCAAAATGTTATAAGTATGACACAAGAAGAGGAGTAACATCACTAAATCGGCCAATTATTACTACCAACAACGTTTACTATTATTAGGAGGGATTATTTTTTCCTCACAAACATCTTTCGATCTTTCATTGCCTTATATTTACAGTCAACCAAGCTGCTTTCTACTTACCCAGTAAACTCCCGTGGGGAAGATTTTCATGGCACTGAAATAACATCATTTGCCTTTTTTTCATAACCAGTAATTGTAATAAAGTATTAAATTACTCCACGTTTATTTCAAATCTCTACTGAGGAGGAGGAACGTCAACGAAGCAGAAAATACGAAAATATCTATACTTGGTTTGGCTTGAGAAGGGTGGCGTGGTGTAGTGGGTGCATTAAGGTAAGGTATTGTTTTACCAACCTTTTACACTGTACCAACTTTCAACAAGGAAAAAACCACGCAGATCGTACACACACCATAATCAAAATAGACTCATTCCAGTGGGCCCCATAAAACAAATTTGTTTCATGTTCCACCAGAGTCTTTACTTTAAAAGAACGTAGTAATGATAGTAATAATAACGTGGGTTATACATTTCTACATCCATAGAAAACAACCATGTAGGACGAAAATTAACTAACAGAGAAGAAAAGCTCTTCAAACCAGCAAACTATCCATATCCATATCTCAACAGAAAAAAATATCCCAGCTTATGTGCGTACAATTAGATCCGTCATCCAGAAGAGTTCTCTTTCAAAAAAAAAAATTCAAGAAAAAAAAAGAGATTTAAACAGTGGGCGTGTTTTCCCCCATTTTATTACATATGGGAAGCTCCTCAGCGTCAAATTTTTTAAACATATTTCATTTCAGGCCTTCCTTCAGCCAAAATAAAAACTCGAGAAGAAGACTTGGTCCTTTCTATAAATAGCTGTACTGTTCAAATCTCTATAATTCCATTCCAAATCATGTAGGAAGAGAACTTTACATAACAATTTTGAAGAAAAAACTTATCGGCCAGTAAAAATATTATGGACTATGGATTTTTATAAAAATTAATGACCACAGTGTTGATGATAACAGGTTGGCGTTTGTTTTAGACTAACCTGTGGATTAGATAAGGATTTTGATCAAAATTGGAATCACAAAAGGTTCTCTTCCATCATTATTACATTAGATTTGGGCAGTATTGTATTTGTACGAGCTTGATAATAAGTCGTTCCCCCGAGATTTCTCATCATCATCAGAATCATTGAGGATGATCAAGCTTTCAAAGATTATTGCTTGGGATGGAAAGGTACAATAACCCGGCCAAATCTTAATTATAAATAAGTGAGCTCAACAGTTTTGGGCAAAACACGCACCATCATCTTGATCATCATCTTTTGATTTTCACCCATAGCTCACTCTTTGACTAATACAATTTTTCAACAACAATTTTTTTTAGCCTTTTGAGAAGATTGATAGTGACGTTTCTTATGAATCGAATCGCATGATTATGATCACAGTAGAAATCTTGAAGATTTGCTTTTGACCGATCTTCAAAATCTCAATCCAATCCATTGAACAATCATTTAAAGCTGAGGGAAAATAAACTGATGCTATTGACAAATGAAGCTCATGGTTTGATACACGCACACTTTTTATTGTTGCATCTGCCTGCTAGCAATGGACAATATAAATCGAAAGTGATGATAATGATGCAACAATCAGCCATAATAATTCTCACATCTACACTAGTTTAATAAGCAACTAGCGAGCGATCAAAATGATTCATATAAACAAAAGTCATTATTGCAATAGCTCGAGGAGATAGTTCAAGGGAAGCAAGAAGTTTCAAAATGACGATCGAATCGTATCGTCATCATCGTCAGCCATGCATCTTTTGACGATGACGAATGTTTTTTTGGAGAATAAAAAAAATAATCTGAATCCGTATTAAATAATTCGATTCACAAAAAAAGAAGTTAGCAGTGAGAGTACTGCGAAGGACCCACTCCACTTCAGTTCAAGGAGTAGGTAATAGTAATATGTAATATGATGATGGATTTAAAGAACAAAACTGTGCTTTTGTTAGGAAATGTAGGACATGGAAAGAAGAACGAGGAAGATTATTCTTAATTCCGTTCCTCTTTCCCTTTCTTTTTGTTTAACTCGACTTGAGTCGTCTTCTCTTCTTGAGCCATGTTCTGACTTCGGCTGGGAGTAATTATGATAATCTGCTGGAGGCCAAAGAAAAAATGAAGATTAATAAGCATTTTGGAAGAGATGCACTTGGATATTCGTGCCGAGCATGAACTATTCACTTGCTATATTCAAATGATGATTATTTTGGATTAACAACTGAAATATGTACAGACCTAATAAAAAAACAGACCTAAGCTCCCTTCGCAGTCCGTTCAGGCAACATCGCTCATCGTACCCTTTAAATATGAAGTAATAATAGTAAATAATAGTGTGTAATGAAACGTGAGTATCCAAACATACATTTTTTGGAACATGAGTTACGTTACGTATGAGCTCAGTAACAGGTTCTCATTTTAAAAATTTATTCACCCTAGCCTTGTAAACGATAAGGTAATGTGATGTTTAGACTTGTGGGGAGTTTAATATTTTTTTAGAAGAAGCTTTAAAAGAGGGGCTGGGCTTCAAGTCTTCAAGGAAAAATCATGATGATCATGATGGCTATGAGGATGAAACAGAATCTCTTTTTTTTTAGAAAAGGACCCATCTTATGATTCTAATTTTCGATTGAGTAGTTCATTCAAGTTTGTTGTTGAACTATTTTCGTTTTATTTTCAAAAAAAAAACTAAACTATTTTAAGAATATAAAATTGTATTTTTTATAAATTCAGAGTGAAAACGCATTTTGGGTCATATAAAATGGTTTACCCTAACTTATAACCTACTACACTTGATTATCTAACCTTATAGCAAAGTTATAAATGTTAGGGGAAAAGAAACTAGATCTGATGTAACTTGAATTTTCTTCCCTTATCAGAAAAAATCTTATTGCATGATGATTTCTCTATAAAAAAAGATGAATATTCAATGAGAAAAATCTCACATTTTCCGATGATTTAATGGAGACTTTGAGAGAGAATTACATGGGCTCTATTTGTTGCTCGCAACACTCCCTTTGAATTTTAAATCTGGAAAAAGGGCTCACACAAATACCCAAATCAATGGCGGCATTGGTTTTGATCATCCCCAATTAGTGGCAGCCGATCCGGGAGAACGGCAGGGTATACACCAAAGGTCATGTAATTGATGGGAGATTAGGGTTGGGGTATTGTGTACACTTGATCTGCTCTATTAGGTTCTTTCCCTTTCGGAGACCGATCCGACCATCCTTTAAAAATCTTTAAAGAGTTTGAGCATGGCCGGCTGGAATTTTACATGCCAATGCAAAGGTAATAATGGACCTAGGTATTTAAATGTCTATGATAAGAGTAATTTATATTGAGAGGATTTTTATGTAGTAATGTAACATGCATTGTTGCTCATTGTTGATTTCCCAGTCTTCAATTTTAAAAAGAGTTTTCGGACGATAAAAAACGTATTGATACAGAACGTCATATCAAATCATTTGGAAAGGGAGTTAAAAAAATATGTGGAATGGGATAAAAGTGCTAGGCTAGTGCACTAGCTGTTCATGAGCTGATGACGCCGTACAAGACGTCAGCTCAGTCAAAAATTGAATCTTTCAGAAGTTTGATTTTTTATTGTTCACACAGCCAGGAAGACAGAGAGGGATGAATGATGGCTTTCTGGAAGCTGATCCTGATCCTTTTGTATCTCTTTCTCTCTCAATTTTTTTTCACCTGCTCCCTATTCTTCTGTAGCGTGGCTTCCTATTTTTCTTTTACCTTTAGTAAGTAGTCAGACATCCTATCCCTTTTGAAAAAAGCTCCTCCCAAGTGACTCCAGTCTGCCTGGGTGGCCTTCCACCAAACAAAAAATCTTTGGGATTTGGTCAGAAATCAAAACATTTTTTCGGGCTTTTGAAATCTTCTGTTTGTTTGTTTTTGTAGTCATTTCAGCACTCTTTTTGTATTCACTTATTGTAAATTCTATAATCATCATCAGCGAATGGGCAGTTAATTTAAAGGTCTGAGACTGCAACTACCAATTTTTAGATTCTTCTTCAGATATTTCTTAATTCTAAGTATGCTTATATAAAGAAAACATGTTTTCCAGTATCAAATCCCATTCGTCGTTTCGTGTCATTACGTAAGATGCTGGGAATTATGAAGCCTTCGAATAAAATTTCTAAATTTCAACTTCATAAGATAAACTGTTAGTTATAAAAACGCTTTTAACAATATCAGTACAACATTTTTAAAACGTTTTTACTTTTACGAGGTAAATGGTAAGGTACGCGGGTGACAAATTTTGATACTCATTTTTTTTTTCAAAGCCATAATACCTACGCTAAGTACTCCCATATACTGTTATCTCATATTCTTCCCATGACAAAACGGGGGATTTACTTGTGTTCTCATTTGTCGACAACAGCAAGCCACAAAACAGTCATTATCGAATTCTATTGTTAGAACGCCTTCAAACCTATTACAAGTGGTGGTGGAGTAAAAAAGAACGCTTTATTTTGTTTTTTGCCATTACTACTACCTTTTGTGCACCATGAGTCCTAATAAAAGGGGCCTTTAACTCAATTGTATTGCATCACATCATATCAGAATAAAACAATGGTTGTCGCTTATAGACTGAAATCTGACTGTTTCCTGTGGACACTGTTGAGTACCACCACCAGCCTAATCAAAATAATAGCATAACCACAAAAACTTGACGGTTGCTCTTTATTCCCACACTTGATGGAATTTGGTTCCCACCATTTGTACCTTACCTACGGAGAGACAATGGCAAAAGACAGGCGTTCACGTTCTGTTTCAAAGTTTTCTCGAATTCTCATCGTTTTTTATAACAAGCAAACCCTAAAATTATATAGAAAAAAACATCTAGTGTGAAATGCACTCTGCCTTAGCAGTTTTTCACAACAAACAATGCATTTGACTCTGACATTTTCCAGAGAAACTGATCTTGGATGAGTGGCTCCCCTTAAAGCTTGATGTGAACCAGCTCTGCATGCATGTCTCTGCTGGTTTCACTTGAATCTGCTTTTGCTCTTGAAGGCAAGACGAATCTGGTCATAAAGAAAGCAGAAAGCAAAGCACTTGATGGACGTCTCAGTTTCCTCTCCTCTCCCCTGCGAAAGTGGATGTCTATTGATATTAGGAATATTATTATGCTTTTGTTTGGTTTAACAAATCTCAGATCACATCATGATACGTGTGAATGAAATAAAAAGGATATTTTCCAATTTAAAAAAGTTGAATAAACTTTGCATGCATAAACATCAGCCGTAAATTTTTTTATCTGAGGAAAATGCCAGAGTTGCCGACAATGCTGAAAGGCTGAAGCTAGCAGATTAATCTCATCAGACAGGATCTACAATATGGTTGGCCGTAGTCGCAAAGGCTCACAATTACAATGCACGCTTGAAGAATAGGATTTGGATTTCACTAAAACGAGTAACGCCATCGTCTATGCTAAACCCCTGCTTAAACATTCAGCTCATTGGCGTCAAGCGACATTTCGGACAATCATAATACGTAAGAATGATATGATGAGTTGATTTTAGTAGTCACGAACCTCTAAATCCCTAATCCCCATAAAACGAGTATATTACTTTTCCATGCTGTACAGGTTTTCCATGGGATTCTGAATGAGGTAACGAACATGCAAGCAATAACATGAGTTGAACAATGACTTACAACTTGGATTTGACGCTTTTCGCATTTCAACATTAGGATTAGCGTAATAATGACTACTTCAATTTTAGTGTTATTTTTCGGAAATGACTGGGTGGATTGATTGACACTGACCTTTGCCATGCGAGCTGGACAAGGGACGTTGTCTCTGCTCCCACCAGTTCCATTACTGCTTGGAGGCCCGCTGCTGCTCGTCCCATTGGTGAGGTTGAGGAGACATGACACGGGGACAAGTTCATGTGACGTACCGGTTCTCAGCCTCAAAATTAATCTCCAATGTTCGTGACCCGCCACCGTTTCTGATTTCACGGATAAAAGGATTGGACCGAGCTTCTCGTCTGTGGCCAAGAAGTTGTAGTGTTCCTGAAAATCAGAATAAGTAAAAATCAAGATTAATATAAGAGCTTATAGATTGTATATTAATTTTACTGCTTTAATTAAAACGATTTCATCAGACTTATTGAGTACCGTCGAGGGTTCATATAGCTGCACTTATGTTGCTAGATCTAACAGATAAAAATCCGTTTTCCCTGCAGGGAATGCAAATGCTCGGAATGAAATATGATTCAAATGACACTGGCAAATTTGTCTATTGGATTTCCTTTCACCCACTTTTTTTCTTCAAATCATTTTCTCCCTCTCATGCCAGCTTGCGAAACAATTATACTCACACACGCAGATTCGTGAAATTCATTCCATTCCCCTCAACATTTTTTCCTTTGCATATTTTACAAAACTGAGATTGAAATTGGAGATCGTGATTCCTAAATAGTTACTTCCTTGCATGCATATCTACATAAGCAGATGAACAATGGCTTATAAAATCCCCGTTACAAAATTGATTGATTTCTTCCACAGTGACCTACATATTAATAGACAGACAAATAATACTTCATTCTTATATTCGAGAGAAGTTCATTCTCACGCTTTGTGCTTTAGTGACGACGACGTTGGTGTTGGTGATGATGATGATGAAGGGAAATGAATTTTCACCCTACTCAACAACTCCCTGTGGGGGTTTTCTTCATTCTATTCTAGTAATTTTCTGCTAGCGGATAACTTAACCCACTTCCACAGAAGTAAGAGCTTAAAAACAAAACGCAGAAAAAACAGAAGAAGGATAAAAAACGTTTAAAGGGAAAAGGGGTTTCGGATTTATTTTTGTTGTTGTTTTGCTTTTGAGCTTCTCCTCATTTCATTGAATAGGTACTATCTTTCTACATTCCTTTATAATCCTCACCAGAACATGTTTTCTATGAATCTTCTTCGTTTTTTTTACCAGAGTACGTGATGGTAAGGACCCGATTATTATGGGCTGACGCAATAATTAAGATGATCACGAAATAATTATTGCAATGCAACCGAAAACGAGTAAAAAACACGGAATGCATCTTCACCCCCAATCCCATACCATAATCTTATCTTGGATGATAACCTCTCCTCACGCACAGTTTTAGGATCAAGATCCGATGAAATTCTGAATGATTCAGAATGATAGCATACAGCTAATAGCATTTATATAAACATTAACTTCAATTAACATCATTATTTCAGTTGCAGGTTGCATTTATGCATGTCCTGATGATCTGTTCTCAAAACATATTAAAGATACATGCAACTGATTTGATTACACATCTTGCATCAAATCTTTTATCAACATCATCATCTGATGATGAGGATGATCAACTGCAATTAGTAATTATCGTGTTTTAAATCCATAAACACGAATGAACGCTAACGCGTAGTCGACACTGTAATATTCACTTTTTTTGCTGTTGTAATTAACTATAAAGTAGATGCTAGGTGTGCTTACCTACCACAGTCAATCTTCTCTCATCGCATCATTTAAACTTACGATACGACTGTAAAAGATTCACCATTTATTAAGCAGGCTTGTAAAAAAAGATGTACGAAAGCTCACATTGGCTATATGCCGATGACGACCTTCTTAGCATTATTGTTTTCTTCGCTCCCTTGAGACGAAAGTATGGACTTGGCCAGAATGCTTAATTTTTCATTATTTGTTTTTTTCTTTTCTGCCTTATACAGCTCTGTGGATCGCGTGACCACCCGGAATATAGAGAAAGAAAGTAAAGTAAACATTTGATGAACGTGCTTCTACTATAGAGTTTGGTACGATGGTAGTGGGAATGGGAACCGAGCAAAAACTTCTATGGGGAATTCAGCATGCGGGAAGAAGCTTGACTACAAAAAGTTGAAAATTTTGTTAGCTTTGTTTCACGAGCTGACCAGTCATATATAGTCGGTCCTAAAAACATTTTACTCGGTCAATAGTGTCATATACCCTTACATTTACGTTTCTAACGTCTTAGGCATGTTTTTTTTCCAACCTCAATAAAATAAACTTTTTATAATCGCCCACAACACAGCCATCTTAGACTTGAGCATTAGTCATCATGACTCCTCCTGATGGTGGAAGGAACTGTCATCGCTCTTTTTAAATTATACCTGTGGGAAAATTAGTCATACTCCGGGGAGCACTGCTGAACACAATGCTGGCTCTGCTGGTTACTCATCATCATCATCATCTTTCTTCTAGAGGAACCAAGCCTATCCGAATTTAAGTTCGAGGTCCAAAATCGAAAGAGAGCAACATGACTCACTTTTTACCGATTCACAAGCTGGTGCAAAAAAGTTTTCACCTTTTTTTAAAACGTAGTAGAAGCATGATTTCAGCCTGTAGACTTCTTGATTCAAAAGTGATTTGATTACCCGTGCATGAAACATAACGAAGGAATTGCGCAAGGGAAATAACGCGAATTGAGATCAAGCCTGATGAGCACAATCAACGATATTTCAAAATCAAGCGTAGTGTAACCATTGTAGAATATGTTATTACTATTACCTAAGCCTAATTATAATTAAGTCTGGTCTGGGTCTTAGGTAATATATATGCTATTAGCTTACTCATCCCTTTATTTGGGAGCCATACAATTTTGACTGAATTTTGAGGAAAAGGAAAACTTCAGTATGACCTGTATCCTCTGGGAATAAAGCATAAATCTTTGGAATATCCTCTAAGCAGAGCAGAGCTTCTAACTTCTGAGACAGGTGTGTGTCTGTGTCTGTTCCTGGTTACTTTACTTCGCCTTTCTATTTTACTGAAATCAACATACCATATTCGCCTAAAGCCCTTTTCCTTCACTGACTTTCCTGATCTGAATTCAGTTTCTGGAATTGGTGGGTATCATCAAGTCTTTGTACTGTATACAAACCAAATCATCCCTAACAAGAAGTTATATAAGCTTTGATTTATTTAGCGAGAATGAATGTTTACACTAAAAATTAAAAGAAATTCTAAAAACCTCCACCTCCTCATTACCCACTTTCAAGGAGAAATATACCAAGGGAGCTGGTGGTGTTTATGAAGGCTGGTGGTTGCAGCAGTGGTTTTTAACAATAATGGATAGGTACCAAATACTCATTCGCTAGTTCAAAAGTACCTAAGCTAACACAGTTGCAGTAGCATTTTATGAATCATGTCATGATGATGAAATGAGTAAAGTAATCTTTCATAACAGATCAGTTTCCGGAGGGGCCTACATACGTCCATACTACGCTTCCTTTCTTTCTATCTCAGTATTTCATCTCATGCTTATTATGACGATGATGATATGGTCCCCAAAGGTGTAAGTTTATCCATAAACTACGCAGCACATAATGCTCTTACATCTACCATCAACACAAACTTACATAATAAGCCAAACTACTTTCTGGCCCTGTTAAAGGAAATTATAATAAGTCTCAACTAGCCCATGCCCACTTGTGACTTCCTACAATTGAGTTAAAATTTATGAATGACTAACGGTCTGGAAGGGACCACTTCTCAAAAGCAAGATAAGGGAAACCAATTCACAATAAATCACCTTCTTAAAAAAGGAATA
>JAQGAI010001006.1:0-16424 GCA_034696905.1 Lepidocyrtus violaceus | reverse complement strand
AGTATGTTTTAATATTCATCATTTTAGAAGAATTGGGCAATGAATAAATTTAATTAGAAAAACAGTTAAAGGTGCAATTTCAGGGGACCATGAGCTTTTCAATTATTTCATGGAATACTATTATGATGGATTTCCACCGTACAAGAAAAAGATTTAAAATTCTTAAAATACTCCTTTGGCTCAAGCTACATTAATCAGAACTCAGAACTTAGGAGATCTGGATAGTTTCCTTTTTCTCTGTAAAAATGTACACGGTTGAGACGGAGGAAGGGGAAGTGAAAATGCATTCCAGCAATCTGTCTGCAAGGAATTAATTAGGCCCACATGTGACAACCGAAATATGCTAAAAATGAATTTATGTCTTCTGACTGCAATCAGTCTGCTTCTCTACATACTTCGAACTACTGCATCCAAATTCCAGTGAAAATGTGCCATACCACAGTCTGCCCAACACTAAACCAAGTGCAAGAAAGTGCACTTCGCAGATGGAAAATAATTCCTTTCATGGCAGGGCTTCAGTTTTAAGACTTATGTCTTAACGTTTACCTTCTAACTCCGCGGGCTGGGTCGTTTTGGTGTAGCTGCAGACACAAGGAAAAATTACTGTCATTACTCATCAATTACTCAATAATACATTGTACGTGCAAAAGGGGTAAGATTTGTGTGCGGGCTTCTGCTATGTATATGTATGGTAAGTTGGGAAAGGCAACAGAAAGCTCATAAAACACTAAACTAAAGATCATCAAATCTTATATGGAAGGCTTCCCACATAAAGCATATGAAATACTGAGATTCATATACTCAACAGAAATCCTACGATTTTTTTGCTTGATGTCTGTCACACTTAAAAGGAAAGGATGATGAAAGAAGACACCGACATTTGACACTGCACAAAAAAATAAAATCTTATGTAGCCTTCATTTACTTTTCCGATCCAAGTCATTGTTAGAGTTATACATAGGCTAAGGCTGACTATATTATACAGTTTTTCAATGTGATCTGTCTGCTCTGTATATTGTTTCCTCGACATTCGTCATCTCATCATTTTTACCATTGCACGGTATGAGGCAAAGTTGCTCCAGAATCCTTTTGACAGGACAGTCTACGACACAAGGACACAAGTACCGGTGTTGGTTTCGGCAAGAAGATTCATATTTTTACGAGTCTTCCTCAACCACAAACTTTTCGGAATGATTGACCAAGATCATTACAAAGTTTATGGTGCATTAAACCAAGATAAATAACTTAATTCTATTTCTCCATGCCGAAAAATTACTGAAAACTGGCTAGGCTTTTATGATGCTCTTTTGCATGCATGGTGTGTCGCCTTTTCTCTTTAACGTCTATTTGAATCTCCTCATCTTAAAAAGTAAAGCAGAAAATACCTACAATATGCCATGGGTGTATGTAGTATAACAGGATTGATTCTTTCACGTAAAAGTGAAATCATATACGAAGGACCCTTTCCTTGTAATTTTTTAAGACAAAAGGTCCGGTCCTAGAAAAAACGGGCTGTGAAAGTTCATTAGCGGAATATTTAAAGCGTTTTTACGAATCGATGCTCGAGAAAAAAATGTTTGAACATGGTAAACGGCCACGGTCTACTGATGTGGTTTACGGAATGATTAAGTATCGGAGTTCACAAAGGGTACCGGAGTTCTGATGAAGACCACATAATATTCTCCATTTCTCACCGCATCACCGGTGAGGATCTTGATCATGCCTTAAAAGCCGCACCGAGCATGAACCTTGGGGCACTTTGAGACAGGTCGAGAATCTTCATTTTTCAACTTGTTTTAAAAAGGCACCCTAACCAAGCCTCAGCTTTTCCTACAGAAATAGTCAAGTATGAGCTGATACTGAAAAGAAGTTGGTCACGAATCGCAGCTCTCAGAACTTGAGTTAGCTCGAATTAGATACGGAAACATGAAAACATAAAATAAGCCGGCGTGTAATGAAAAGCAAAAAAGTAAAACAAGAGGAAATGCTGACATTAGAAAGGAAAAACAAACATATGGTCAACCAGCAAAACCACATGTTTAGAAAATGACGAAGGAAGGGTCACACCACGCCATGGTCATGTAAGGTATAATTAGTAACTTGATGACGGTTACGGTCCTCACGAATTTTCCTCGGTGTGTGACTCGGCGTTGTCAACCAAGCATTGTTGGGTTTGGTTAATATGAGACCTTCCACAATTCTTCCAGAGCTTTCATGTAAATAACGTTTTCAATTTTACTCGACTCTCAGATTTACTGGCGATTTCATGAGTAAATGTGGCCGTTCTCACATTTTATTGTTCTATTTTTGGACGAAACCGAGCCGGACCTTCGTCCGTGGTTACCTGTCGAACATACAAATCTGAATTTGCAAAGTTGATGATTTTCGTCTGAACCAACCTTTGTCAATTTAACACATTTCATCATTTAATGAGCACCAAATAAATCAGATAAAAATTTTAATTTGAAACACAACACATGTGAGTCAGTGATTTTTCCTTGGCTATCTAGTTTGCACTATGTGTGTAAGCACATTGTTTTGTTTCGATTCCTACCATACTCATCTTTTTAAGGGGACCCTTAAACGCCATTGAAATAGGGGTCCCTTCCTGGTTGTTTTTGTTGGTTGGACAATTCCTTTTAAATTAGCTGGATGAGCCACTCCGGCAAGCCCATCTCATTAAGTTTTATTATGCCCACAATGACCATTGCATCAACCTTGTTCAACATTTAAAAAAGAAGACCCTTTTGTGTAACTGCTACTGAAATTGAATCAGAAGGCCAACAATGAACGATAAAAATCATCCCCTTCAGCTTCACTCTTAAAAAGTTTGAAATTGTTGCAAAGTAAAATTTACTCCGAGCTCATCATCAGATTCATCCCGATACTCATCTTCCAGTGAAAGGCAATAACCGTTCTCTAAATCTCTATCCTTGCTATGATTAATTGTCCAGGCTGTGACACCATTCGAAACAAGACAACATCATCAACACTTCATTAATGCAAATAATTGTGGGCCCGCCCATTGATCCTACCCGTTATTTTAGAGATAAAAAGTCATGCCTATCATTGTCACCATCGTCGTCATCTCATTATTATAAAAAAAAACTTGAATAAAATTATCATTAACTGAAGATTTCCTTCCCTGGTGAATCCACAAACCACAATGTTCCCGGTCTCATATTTTCCTGGACAGTAATCATTGTCTGGATTTAAGGAAATTACTTATTATGCATTCATTGCCACTTAAAAAACTCACAATGAAATTGAAATGAAGTTACCTAACAATTTTAACATATGCCGTTAGATGAGCATGAGTTACAAAAAAAACGATGAAAGAGTATTTCATATTATTATGTATATTTGTTATAATAAAGAAAATTGTCGATCGTTGCATAATAATAAAAAAATAAATGCATGCTTGTTTTATCCATTCATATTCTTCTTTTTTTAAGGAACAGTCTCATACGTCTGTAAATCTATTAGAAATTCGTTTTTTTCTGGCACCATCCTAAAAAAATCTGGGACAGGGGCTAATTTCTGTGAGGCAACCACGCAAGGGTTTTGGAGTTGACTTCAGTTGTAGAAAAAGAGATTTGTAGTTTTTGTAGATCGTAGCAATATGCCAGGAAGATGGGGTAGAAAAACCAATATTTTATTTACGGTCATACCACCACCGTCTGCCTAAAAAAATGAAATGTTTCTGTTATCTGAATATGAATCCATTTTTGTATTCCTCTTCAACAATGAGCAGATAAAAAAGGGAGAAGCACCAACAACAACCTAGGCAAATGCATCTGCAACTCTTCCTCTAACCAATTTTCATCAACCCTTATTAACCGTGGATGACTTTGCTGTGTCGTATTTCTTCCATTTTTTTCCATTTGGATATGACGTTTGAGAAATAAATGCATAAAATATGTTGCCGTTGCACTTTCCATGAATATTTATATTGTCTATCGACTGTCAACAGTTAACTGTTACGTGTGCATGTGCGCCTATTCCATTGGAAAAAATCTACACTTGTGTAGGTAATAATGATAATGATGAGTAGGGAAGCTTATATTTACATTTGAAAATGAACATGGGCCAAGTCTCGGACCCACTCTCAAATCCATTTTTTTATAACATAACTTACGTAACTTTTCGTAGCTGTTCAATAAACTAGTTGTCAGTGGAATGGAATGGCATGCATCTTTAATAGTTTTTCATTATTTATTTACCGTCTTTACCAACCAGGTAAACCAAACAGATGTTTAGCGCTTACGGACGACCTTTAAACTTACAGAAATAATTGATTATTTTCTTGGAAAAATCGTTTAGATCATTACGATTTACAACTGAATGGATTCCCATACCTTTTCCTTCTTCTTCCATAAAATTTAACGAAGGGAGCAGAAACCCATTGTCAAAATCTACCAATTTGTACGTAAACTTTAAGAGGTAGTCTCGCAAAATCTGATTACAGGTAGATCTCTAGGATATGAAGTATGAAGTGAAAGCAAAATGAAGGCTTACGTGGATATCAACATTTAATTGCAAAGTAGTCCACTTATTCGTAACTATTGCGTAAGTATGTTCTTTTCCTAGCTATTAAAGTTGGAGTAGTTTATGTAATGGAATCTATATGTTTATAAACTGCTTTTGCATTAACTCTCTAATTATAGTACAAATTATTAGTAGCAATCTTCACTTTAGTTTGGGAACTTGTTAGGTTTTGTGTAGGCTGAAAACAAATTTGTAAAAATAAGCTGGTCACTGAATCCGGAACCAACGCAAAAGCAATTCGATGGCGTTTTTTGAAATATTATTTACTTATGACTTTACGTCTGCAGTTTACAGACCAGCCAGATTATAAATAAATCCATAGCTTAAATGGAGAAAACCAATCTGTCAGGAGAACAACTTAAGGGATTGAAATATGTAGATGAAGTTTACTCACGAGTAGGTACACTTCTACAATAAAATAATTTACGAGAGGATGGTATCATATTTTTGAATGTCCTACAATAAAATAGAAAATGGTAACAATGTGAGTACAGATCGAAGTTAGGTTCAAATTTCGTTGGATGAAAGTTGGACAAGGAATAAACGTTATAATCATCAGTATTTACTATTCGCTTCTTGGGAATTTTTCGTAAACCATCTAGATATTCCAAGATGTAACCTTCCTTGTTTGTTGGTTTTGTTATGCAATCGCATATTCATCCTTCCACTTAAGTCACAGTTCACATGAATATGTACTTTGGGATTTAAACCCTAAATTAAGAAGGAAAGTAATTTCTCCAAACCAAGAGCAAGTGGACCAGGAACATTATCTCATGAGCATCATATTGTAACGTTTAGGAAAGTACTTTTCTGAAAGCTAAAAATAATGAGTAGAGCATGGGCATACTGACACACTCAATTAGTTAGCAGTACTTATCTGGAGCTCCTTCGATAACAACGATGAGTAGGTAAAAACAATGCTCTCATTAATGCTGGACATTTTGATTGTTTGAACAAGTTGTACAGTTCACCCAAAAGCATAAAAGTAATTTCCATTGCTTATGCTGATGCTGCACTGCCATTTGCAGTAGAACTACACAAGTCTGTTTTTGGGGGAACCCCAAACCTTTCACCCACCTTATCTAATTTACATTCATCCCTTATACACTATCATGGAGCCAAAGAAGAAAACAAGTTTCATTTTCATTAACATTTACTATTTGCTTATAATTATGAGCGGATTGACAGGACAAGGGGCATCTAGAACATAAACTAACAAAGTCAATGACAGCTTAGAATATTTTAAAGCTTTCGTTTATTTAGCATGCATATTAAAGTAGGGGAAGATATGGGACTACAGAGTCATAAGTCTTGTAAACAGAAATGAGCCACAGAATAATACATTTCTACAACTACAATAGGAAAGCGGTGTACTGGGGTAATGTGAGGATTACATTTTTTTTTAAAGTTTTCAACTCTCTAAGCTTCCGTCTATTTTTGGAACAATATTATTCGATTGGAAGCTTGAAGTAAAGCTGAGTTATGTTCCGTTTTGTAAGTTGTATATCAAGTGCTATTTTTAACTCAACTGTTCCTCGAGCAGATTAAGATGTTTATGAAAATATGCATATAGGTTTGCTTACACTAGAGAACTACTATTTGAATCCTTCTCAAGTGATGATCATGTTAAGTCAAAGCAGTCTTTTTTTGTCGGCAGTTCGCATCGTTAATCATACGAGTCTCACTGACAGTGAGAGAAAATGCAAAAAACACTTTTTGTTGAGTGAATTTGGCTTGAAGTGCAGGTGCAGAAACAGTTTAACTGTACTGATTGTGGGTAAAAATGTAATCTGGTTCTGGGACTTTAAAGTATTTAGGTACATTATGCACAACACAACCTGGCAGATATCATCCAGGCCTTAAATGGTTTGTTTGATTATCAGATATAAAGAGATCAATCTCTTCTGTTGTCATAATGGAATCTAGAATGGCATGTCATGAGTCATAAGCTTGAGAAAAATTTACATATTAACGTGGCTCACCTCTAAAAAATAACAGAAACTTGAGTGACTGAAGACTTGCGCTCAAGTTATGTTTGACAAGTAGGCGAATACTATTATTACCGCTAATAAAAATGTTCAGCAAAAAGATTTTTTTAGCATTTGTAATTTGAAAGCTTTAATTTTTGCTGACAATGTTGAAGGGAAAACCGGAGACAGTTATTACAAGGTACACATCCTGCCCGCGCCGCACCACATCATTTAGCTATCTGACAATGATGCAGAACACAAAGCAGTCCCGACATCCATCCTGATATATTTTCCCGTTTCAGCTTCTTCAAATAACTTAGGACGGGGTGAGATTATTTTTGTGATGGGAAACTTTTGGTATAGCAGTAAAGCAGAGTATCTTATGGGCGCAATGTGTATCATAATCCAAATCTCAATCTTGTTTTAAAACAGTGACCATCTCATTGTCAGATAAATGTTTTGCTTTTTATTGCTGCCCAGGTATGTATAGTAGTACCATGTATTTTTTATATCAGTGCAGTGGTTGAAACAAAAGATGCGTTGAAGAGCTACTTTGTTTTAGAATGAAGAAAAAAGATCATTTTGTACTCTAGATAGATTTATGTCAAACTCTGGAGCAAACTTGTTGATGGTAAAATTAGATTAGAAGTGCAGACTGTTTAACGACTTGTCGGAAAAGGTGGAGGTTGAGAAAAAACTAAGCATTCTAAAGAGAGGGAGAGAGAAAAGGGTAACACGATTCATTATACACACGGTCCGCTTGAACTTGAACCGTCTTGCATTTCTCTGAATACCTACCCTTCTTGGGGCTGGTTGAGAGATGAAATGGGAAAGAGGAACAACTTAACTTAAGGGATCTGTTGGACTAGCCGTGTGTGCAATAATTTTAATTTCTTTTTACCTAAACTCTTTTGTCTTTTTTTTAAAGTTAACCCATAAGTCCCGAGACCATGTCTTCGTCGGGATCGACAGTCTCGGACATCCATGTTTTGTTTCAAAATGTGACTTGAATTACCATAAAGTCTCGTATGACTTCATTCACATGCACCTCATCTCTCCAGCCGAATCCTTCACTTTAAAAAACTCACTCAACAAGGGCATTGAAATGTCAACAAAATGTAGGTACAGTAAAGTACAGTACACTGATTGTGTAATTGCATTATCTTCAGTTTCATCAGCTATTATTTTTAGTACAAAGGAAGAGCTGACGACGGTGACGACGTTTAGAGCTACATTGCAACCGTCTCAATTGCCATAAACTGCTGCCGAATGAGCTTAAAGCGTTTCTTTAAAAATGGGTTACACTTTCCCACGTTCGGTTTTAGTTTGTATTTTCTTTCCTCGCATCTTGATAATCTTGTAGGCAAAGTTATGAATTTTAGTCAAAACAAGTAAAATACCTTTGTGACATTTTTGGAGAAAGGAAATGATTGTTTTTTGTTGTGTTTTGTTTTGAGTATGGCCCAGGTTGAACCTTCTGTAGGGGATTTTGACTTTTTATGGCTTTATACGCTACTGCTTTCATGCCCAGAAAGTTTTATGTATTTTGAGAAGTACCTCACAAAAACAATTAAAAAGTAATCCAATGACGTGTCGTGTCTCAAATACTATCTCCCATAGCCAGGTTGGTATTGCTTGGATGGTCCCAAATGAATTACATCAAGTTCTTTCCCCTCGTCAGATTCTTTCCTTACCAGCCCATAATATATTCGATCAAGACATCAGCATAAGATATCGTATCGCATTTAAACAGGTTGAAAACAATCGGCCAAGAAGAGTCAACAGTTAATATGATCCTTTTTTGGGTTTTAACGTGTCCATATATAGCAAAAAAAAATATAGCTAGATATTTCTTTCGATGAGGAATGAAATTATTTTTGAAGGAGAAACGTTAGAAAAAAAATTTATTCGATTAATTATGTATGCTGGCATGATAAAAGTAAGATTTTTGTAAGCGCGTGTGGGTTATCTTTTGCATAAAAATGTCCTAATGAATACAATTTTAAAAATAGACCTCATCAATACAATACGCTACTCATATTCATCTTCTGCTTTTACATTAGCAATGGATTTTCCCGAGAAATTTTGAAGAAAGCAAAGTGCATTAAATATTCCTTTTATAAAATCAACATCAAGATAGATTCGATTTTCTACTCATTTGATGCTTCAAAAATCCAATTTTTCTTTTTTTTTAAAACATTGCCTCAGTTTGGTTGGATTTGATAAAAATGAAGCCAACAATCCAGAAATGTCAGTTTATCAGACGAAAAGGCGATAGCGATAACAGGATAGTAGATTACAGGTTGCCTGCCGGATGGCTAGACCAGACACAAGACGTACACCAAATGGGGAAAACTTTTTAAAAATTCTTTATTTATATTCTATTCTGCCCAAAGTTGATGGTCATGTACATCGACATGGACAAGACTTGTACATTTCCTATCTATCATTCATCCTAAAAAAAAACAATCAAAAAAGAATCTTTGTCAACTTTCCAGAAAATCTCACAGACGCACAGTCCGTGTTCTGGATAGATACCTTGTCCGCTCTTTCTATTTCTCGTTTACAGTCTGTCAAACTGGGAAACTTTGATTGATCTGATTACAGTGAATATATGGTTCAGTCAGTTTTTCCCTTTTTCGATTAATCAACATACATACCTGGCCGTCATCAGGTGAACTCGAGACTTATCCAAGACGCAGCTATTTTTATACAATTTCTTTTACCTCTTGAATGAATTTAACGAGAATACTCAAAAGACCGAGAATTGTGATGATGGCGATGGTCAAGATTCTAAAAGTTTCTGATCTGCTCCCATTAAAATTCTGAGCCGGAGGAAGATGATGATAAAGTGCATGTATACAAATCAATATTTCTTGTCAGATTCTTAAACCAAGTTTATTCATCACCAGCCCATTGTCATCGTCTTTTAGTACGTACGTTCCTCTCTATAAAAACTTTGACAAAATCTGTTTCCATTTTTTTCTACTTAAAAAAAATCCATTTAAGCCCCTTTTTATTACAATTTTAATATCCTGTCTTTGCAAAAATGAGCATGTCTAAAAGGACATCATCGCATCTCCGGCTCCCAGGCACTTCATTATGATCACTGGCAACTATTAAACTACATTACATACATCACACAGAGTCATACATAAATTTCCTGTGATGTATGTAATGTACAGTGCATAAAGAAAGCTCAAAGGAAAATGCACATGATATGCAACAAAAAAAAGTTTATGGACAGTAGCAAAACAACAAAAAGGAATATAAAAATCCGGTTTTTTCTCAAAATGAAATGTTTTATCAGCCCAATAACCCCGGGGCCACGTTTTAATTAGCTCAGTTATGGTGTGTAACAAAACCCATCTTTCTTTTTACTCCCAAGTAGTAAAACTGCATCAAATTCAAGAAACCAAGAAAAAAAATGAATGTGTTTGTGCTCTACACAATGATATATATATTTGCTAGTTTTTTTCTCTCAAGAGAGAAATGAATATTGTGGTCTCATCACTTTAAAAGAAAAAGATTTGTGCAATTCTGTGTGCACTCACGGAATTGGATTGGAACTACTTGAGTTACTTTTCTAATAAAAAAAATACACGCATGAAGTTACCTGAAAAAAGTTAGGAAATTGTTCACTTCTCGTCCGAGAGTCAGAGTGCCCCCTTCTTTCAGTTCGTTCAATGTTTAAAGGAAAGACCAACCTGCCCAACAATAAGGAAAACCAACAATCACATGTATATTTTTTAAACAAGGTGAACCAAAGTAATAAAGCAATACTTCGGTTATAAAAGTCACATCGGAATGGTAGCTCATATATATTATTGTTGGGGAAAAAGAGGAGAGAGAAAAAATGAAATAAATGAAATGAAGTCAGAGAAGTTCCTTGTCCCTATAAAAGTAGCCATACATGAACTTAACTACTGACTTAAGGATGCTGACGACTGTGTACATTTAAAAAAATAAACGATTGCGGTGATGATGATGATGATGATGACGTTGATGATATAAACAAAGTTTCTCACTGAAACAGCAGAATAAGGTGTTCTGCCCACGTCCTTCTGAAGAAAGTGCGTGTGTGTTTTATACGAACTTGTTCAGTAGTTAACAGTTTCGTTTATTTTTTTTGAAAAGGATATCTCTTCAGAATAAGATATGGATAGAGATACAACTGCGGGAGTGTGAGTTTTACGCTCATTTCAATCCTTGTTTCTGTGTCACTTGCTCTTGTAGTTGATGATGTTCGGTATCATCCCTTTTATCCACCTTTTTTTCTTCTTTAAATAAACGCAGAGATTGAGAGAGATGCCGAGAAAGTAAAATATCATCCACTTCATTATCCGTCTACTGCACTGGAGAGAAGGAAGAAGGGACGTTTGTGTAGGAAAAAGGGAGAGAGAAATGTCTACGTTTTTACGCTCTGCTCTTCTTGCTGACGGCATGGCAAGACGTGGAGAGGATGGATGATGACTTTGGAAGATGAATGAATGGTTGAGGAGATACTGCATAAATGCACGTAAAACTCAAGTGTCTGCTCCGAACTTGTTACTTTTCTTCTCTTGCTCGCTTTCCTCATGATTGATTGATCAGGGATCCACTTTTCTTTGACATTCACTGCTCCCTTTTCTTGACCTTTTTTTTTAAAGAAGGAGATCGTTTTTTAAAGAAAATATGTCACCTGGTTCCAGCACTTTTTTCACACGACGAAACTCCAACATCCACGATGTTTCTCTATTATTAGTTGTTACCACATGAGAAGAGTTACTTATAAGTAAGTATAGCCATATCATAGAGCCAATAACCCTGTTTAGGTAAAAGTCACGAAGGTTTTGTTACAGATTGTCATAAGGGGGTTGCATGTATTTGTTCTTATCTTGTCACATACCTGCTGTGAAATGGTTCTAATGTCATGTCAGTCAGAGGAAAACTCGCTGGAAAACTGATCACAGATTCTGGTAGCATAGATATTTCAAGCCCTCCCCACGTCCACACCAAGAAGATAGAACGGATCGTCTGGATATTGAGAACAACACAGAGAGAAACTTTCAATTGTTTTAGCTCTACCAATACATTTTAGCTGCGCTGTTTGTTTTCACACGTCAGGTAAGAAAAATTCGTGGCAATACTTTTGTAGCTAATTTTACTTCACGTTTGTAGGAATCCTATAAAAGTGCAATTTAAATTATTATAAAACAATACGTCAATTATTTCATGCAAATAAATAATGAATATTGTGAAGAAATATTTTTATACGGCATAGTTGGACTATTCTTGTCCCATTGTTTCTGTCCATTGTTCACACTGAATATTTTTTTACGAAAAATGTGACGAAGGCAAAAACGGTTGGGGGAAAATGAAGATCGGGCAAGGCGGCAGTAAAAATAGCTGTCTGTCTGCTTACGTCTAGTTAAACAATCAAAGAATAAGCTGGTGGTGATGATTGTGATGGTAATGATGACTGGGATGATGATGATGACGATGGTCGCATGAAAAACTAGCTAACTGGCAGTGACAAAAGAGCACGATGCAAAAAAATGGAAGAAAATACCTTCAGTGGCACCAGTCTCCAATTATAATAAGAATGACGGTACCCAAAGAATAGATCAATTGTTGAGTAATGACCAGCGTGACTCATTCAATTTTTCATAATAAAAGAGCCAGTTACTGTGCAAGGAGTGAGTCAACCAAAGACATATCCATCCATACAGCTTACAAATCCCAGTCTTCAATCTCTCCTCCCCAGTTACATCCATACTCTGCACTGGGAATACTTACATATGAAAGACTACGTATTTTAATTCATTCCATTTTCTGCTTTTTCCATATTTCGAGATCGGTAATTTCACCTGGACTTTCTTCTTCATGCAAATTAGGGATGAAACTATAGATTAATTTAAGCTGGTTTGTTCGACCGGCCTATTTTAGACAATTTTATTTTAGAGGGCTATTTTCACCTGTGTGGAATATGCAGCGATCACATCTTTTACTAAATCCACATGAGTCAATCAATGATATGGCTCACCTGAAAGATCTTCTTCCGTTCGCCCAAGCATACACCTTGTTAATTTATATTTGAACAAGAGTGAAAAGGACGCGCTCAACTAAACAATCCATGCGCTATCCACAGGAGTCAATGCTTCTGGCTCCAATCATAAAAACCGATGCATCAAACATCTACCCTCTCCAATAGAGAAAGGGCGCATGATTACAAGCTCTTAGCCCAGCGCGGTAGGATGCTGAAAACGGCAACTTGTTTTTTTATATTTTTACGACAAGGCTTAACAAGAAGTTTTTTTTGGTGCTCTTCCAGCGAGACAGGAAAAAAAACTATATAGTTCAACAGATCAACTGATGATAGGAAGTTAATATGGCAGGCATCATTCAGAAAACTGTTTGGGGGCTTTTAAAACAATCTCCTCCAATTTTCCATGATGTTTGAATATATTTGCTCCATTATAATAAAACTTTCATAGGAGACCATGTGAGGTTATCATCTGGTGATGGTGGTAGCCAGCGCATTATCTTTTGTGTAGATCTTCCCTGTTTACCCTTGAGTTAGCGAAGTTTTTGCTATCCCGCTGAGAACCAACTAATTCCGTGCGTAGTAAAAGAAGAGTTCGTTGGTAAGCACATTCGAATGAATGGAAGTAAAAGCTTTATAAAAGTACCTATGTATTCTCATATAAAAAATGTAACTTTCCTCCAAGCTACCAATTTAGCCATAGCTGAAGCCACTGTCGCAGTTGAAAATGGTCACTCAACTGTGGCAAAAAGGGTTCCTGTGTTGTATAGGCTGTTACAAGTTCTGGCTCACTGAGCCTCACCATCATCAAAGCAAAAATTGAGGAAATTGGCCTGTGATATAAAAAGCCGAGGTCAGGCCATATAAAGATAATAAAATCTATTAAACTAAATTTACGATAATTCGTACTTGATGGAAACGTATGATTTGAATGATGCTTCCTTAGATCATTTCGAATTAATGAATTACAAGATGATGACGGCTGCAGTTTAGAGATTTGCTACAGACTTTCACAGACTCCACGTTTCACCTGACAAGAAACTGTCTGCGCTAAGCTATGAAAAGAAAGAAAAAAAGTTGATGAGCAGGTAGGCAGGTAGGTAGGAGGAAGGAAGTTTGGAGATAAAGAGTATACTTTTTTATTTCTTTTATGGGATGCTCACAAAAGCTCCGCTTCCACATTAAGGTGAATTTCTTGTTGATAAGTATTATTATATTATGATGAAAGCGACGTGGTTTCAGGAAACTGCACACTGTTAAAATATAGGGGGAACATGACCAACTCGAAAGTTTGTCACACGCTGAGACGGCACCACATGCTTACTTGAAATCAGCAGCAGCACCCTTTATTCAAGGCATTGGTCTCATGTTGTTTTAAGTAGTGCTTCCCTGCAGTTCTCACATTTTCTCGTTTTTTTTTTTTAAGTTTTTGGTGCTGGTACTTTTTACATCATAAAAAGAATGATGAGGACTTTTGATTGAGGATGATAGCGCAGTCCAATATGGTGCTGGAGGAGTCGCTGGTCTTTTTCTTTCACATTTTGCAGTAAAACATGTACGGAGATTTGGAAAGGTCCCAGTCAGTCGTCGTCAGCGAGATGATGAGGCGATGATATCATGAAAATTACAATAGGCACTCGCGTGTACAAATAAGAAATATGAAATTTGATGATTGCCTCACAAAAGGAAACTTCAGCCCACTCGCAGCTACACTGCATAATCAACGATGTCGGGTTCTTAAGACCTACCGAAGAGATTGGCTGACTTGATGAGTTCTTTATTTGATTTCCCAACCCGATTTGACACAAAAGTGTGTAGCTAGTTGGCTGGAAGAAGTAAGTAATTCCACGAAGAAGAGATTTCGTGGAGATCTGTAATTTCTTTGAATTGTGTTGAGCCATGTGAAAGAGGTATTACGAGGCAATCCTGGAAGGGGTAATACGATGCATTACATATGCTTAGCTAATTGAAAGTTTTCTTCCTACGAAATTGTACGATTGTAAGAAATCTTGATGCTTCATTCATATATTTAACCAACATTTAAACTAAATATAAGTTACAATCGGACAAAATTACGGGAATTTCCCACTGGGTATATTTTCAGTATTTTAGAGTAAATATAATCTATAGAGTTATAAGAGCCTACTTCTTACATCAAGTCTAATTTCATTGTTGTATGTATGTTTCGACTTTGAGTTAGATAAAGTAGATAAGTCACACTCAAATTTTCCCACGAAACAGTTTCACTATGTCAATAGTGCATATTTTATTCACTCTTGCATGTGTAAACTCTCATTTTTTATATCATGTTCGGTGGTAAAAACAGATTTCATTCATTCTAAAGCATAAATCTTGTTGATGAGCAAAAGGGCATCATCAGTAGTAGATTGAATGAAATAACTTGATTAAACCATCCGATACGGACTTGGTGCCACTGACAATGGTACGTGTGTGGGATCCATGCGTGACGAAAAATTGACGGAATTGTCAGATATAAAAAGAAATCATTTGTGGTAGTGTTGAGGGAGGGAAAATTCCATGCAATAAAATGTGCTGATTTTTTTTTCACTCTCAAAAACAAGCAGGGAGTGTGATACCTGGTATTAAATTTAGCAAAATGCATTGTTTCTTTAATGCACTACATCTGTCTGAGGATGTTGTTCCTTAATCTGGAACTTGGACTCGTGCCTGTTCCACTTGTTCCGTCATGGATGAAGCAGCCCGTCCGGAAGCTCTTAAGCAATGGAATGGAAAGTTTGCATATGGAGTGCACACTTTAAGAATGCTGGATGTATTTTTATTGCAATGAATGAAGTAAACTAAACTATCTAATGTATGTTTTGATTAAAATGGGAGATTAGTTTTTATCACTCTATCATCATAATTACAATTTAAAGATTTGTGATTAGTTATCCGAATCAACGTGGTTTTTTATATTCACTAGCTCAACTATGCCTCATGACATGACCATCAGAGAAGCTCAAACAAACTCATGGAGAACGGATTTAGACTGATTGATGACAGCAGATGAGAAGGTTAGAAAAAAAGGCTGGAAGATTTCAATAAACTATCTCACTGGGAGCCTCTTTCACGAACTCTGAGACGGTGAAAAATGGTGGTCTCGAGGAGTGTTAAGTTGTTACAGCATTAATTACACAATGCAGCCTCTGAAGTAAGTGCTTCCATAACCCTATTCAAGCCTAACAAAATCTGACAAATTAATCTTGTTTGTTCTGAGCCAGCGGGAGGTTGACATAGATAGAATAAGTTAATTTACTCTCAAGCAACGCAATTGATTTACTTATCATCATCATCGTGTCATGTACATATTAACATGAAAGAAGGTAGCTTTTATACTTCAAACACTTCCTCATCAAGAAGGATTCTGGGAATCACGCAATAAAGTTATGATGATTTAGAAACTTAAAAAGCATAATTGCTCTATTATTTTGATGTAGGGTCGAGTCTCAAGCAAGATGAAATAATTACATCCTCAGCTCAAAGGAAGCTCACAGTTGGCTCTCTACATTTAAAAAAAAGCTTTATTGCACCCACAACAAAATTTAGTTATGATGATTACATTACAGCTCGTTTTCATCATCCTTCATAAAAAAAGCTTCCATTCTCTTTCTATAAATCCTTGTCGTCTCGTGCGACAGAAGTTTGGAGAGAAAAAATAGGCCCTGTCATCCACCAGACCATGGACAAAAAACTCTTCCTTCCGAGAAAACACATGCTCCTTTCTTCTACCAAAGCACACAAAGAAAAACAAACAGTATCGTTGAGCACAATGCTCGCGTTGTTTGTTTGTTGTCCTCCCGAAGAGGGAGAGGAAGTCAAGTTTTTATTAAGAGTTTTTTTTAACAAGTTTACATTTGTTA
>JAQGAI010001005.1:0-16426 GCA_034696905.1 Lepidocyrtus violaceus | reverse complement strand
GCAAACCAGGAGCACATATTAATAAGATATGGCTGACTCGACTCAACTCAACTACATTTCCTTCTCCATTATTTACCGTATACATACGTATTACATTATTGATAGGAAACAAACAGTTTAGAACATGCCATATCTGTATTTAATAATATTATTATTGTATTTAGAACAGCGGGAAACCCACCTGGATGGCCAATGCGGTGGTATGTAAATTGCCAAAGGTTCCATCCTCCAACTGCAGTTTACTGATTGCATACATTGGCTCCATGATGTGCCGACTCAGGAAGTCACTCGTTTTCCGATTACGTATACACTCCAGAGCTATCACTGCCGTGGCTCTCGTGTCTACAACACATTTAAAAAATGCAGTGTGATGGTGGTGGCATGCAGTAAAAAAACCTCAAGCCGGATTTACGTGTCGACAGAGAAAGACCGAAAGAGAGAGAAGGAAAGGCAGCGGTGTTGTAGTGAAAGTTATATACATATAAGAATAAATGGCAATAACAGGGAGGAAAGCAAACGCCGTAAGCTCCTTCCTTCTCCTTTCTCCCTTTTAACAACATCAAAATTTTCTGGAAAAAAAAATATATTACAGTCTATTTTTATAGGAGGAGGGCCTCCATGTAGAAAAATAAATAATTTTCCTTTCCACACTTTCTCCTCCCGTATCTCAACTAACACCGCCGCCGTCGCCAGCACCGCCACTCCATAAAGAAGAGCATCCAACAACATT
The DNA here is from genome assembly GCA_034696905.1 of Lepidocyrtus violaceus. Classification (NCBI taxonomy): domain Eukaryota; kingdom Metazoa; phylum Arthropoda; class Collembola; order Entomobryomorpha; family Entomobryidae; genus Lepidocyrtus; species Lepidocyrtus violaceus. The sequence goes on along the minus strand of JAQGAI010001005.1, from coordinate 15,696 downwards.
TACCCGAATGCATAGTTAATACCCGGTTTTACTACTACTACTTTTTTCCCTTGCCCAAGTAAAAAGTCAGACTAACTAAAAAAAATAAATATCTCTCCACCTCCTCTTCACTTCAGCTGTTACCTAAAAAAAATATTACTCGCGTTTTTTTTCAGGGATTCATATTAGCGTAATATTTCGTGTTTGTGGATGGAGCATAGTCTACTGCTAGCTCAACTCAATTTTGACCTCTACACACCCTCTGGTAAGTAAAAGTAACCGACTTTCTGGGAGCTGCCTGCCATGCAATCGCTCCCATTCCACTACTACGTTTAGGGAGTCCTAACTAGCACCGGCACCAGCCCACCTAATTTTCTTCCAGGATGGAGATGGAAAACGCACATATAAACATTGCATTAGATTGGACAAACAAGCATGTAGTAGCAGTAGTGGCTTTTAACAAGTTTGCAAGAAAGGGATGTGATGCAAGACGGATTTTTTTTCTTGAAGGGAATAAGCATAGGGCCTCCCTCCTTGGCTCCTTAAAAGCAAGAAATGAAATTCCCTCTTAAAAAACCCCGTGGAAAACATCATTTCCGGCCAACTCAAGCGAGCACATATAATCTTCCTATGTGTGCTTCATTACCTTTATACAGTTTCCCATTTCCGTTCCTCCCATCCTCCCCTCAAGGCTCGGATATGGAGGTGTATTAAGGAGGGAAATAAAAATCATGCACTTGGTTTGGCGTATTTCCATCCATCCTCCTCTGACTCACTTTTAGATTCACTTCCTAATTTACCTTTGCATGCAAAAAGATTTATTTTAAAATCCGATAGACATCCCATTACTCTTCCCTTCCACCCAGAATTGGCGGAGACGAACAAGAGGAAAAGGTAATATATCTGGGATGACATCATGTAATTGTAATTAACAAAAAAAAACTGGTTCAACCAACCATGTGTGGAAGTAAAAAGTTGGAAAGGAAATGAGCAGCATATAAATCCTGATAGTATGTATGCATTCGGGCTTTGTTAAGCTACTCTTTTTCATGAAGGTTTCCAGAACGGTTTTCCCCATCTCGACATAAAGCTGCACATTCCTTTCTCTACGTTTTTCTCTCTCTCTCTCGTTCCATCTGTTTTTTTATTGTTAGTACGAGGCGGGTCAGTATCAACTTAACAACGTGAAATACATACCAAGTGAGTACATTTTTGCGGAGGGTGTTGAGTCATCTCTTGCAATTTGGAGCAAGTGTCGAGCTTGATGTTTATGAATATGTGTTCCACTTATGCAGGATACGAGGGATGTGAAGGCGTAACCAAATGCTGGAGGATAGCCGGGATAATCAACGTCTTCATGATGTTTCTCTAGAGACACTGAAGTAATTAAATATATATGAGAACACCGGGTTATTTATCCCTCCTCCCTTAATGCTGCTGTATCATCATCATCATCATCATTATCAATGCCGGCCGCCCGTCCCACGTAATTTGCACTTATTACTTGATCTATAGATAATTTACGATGTAATTTAAACTACACCCATTTTTTTTTTAAAAAGGTGAGAGTGACGGGAATAATTGAAAACGGGATGGAGGGAATCAATGGAAGGACTGGCTCATCCCGAGCATAATCATTTTTTCTAAAAGGGAAGATGTTAATTTTCAAATCAATTTTCCTTGAACTCGTTTAGCACTAGCACAACAGCACCAGACAAGAAAGTTCTGGTGCAGCTCAGACCAAACTGAATTTTATATTCTTCTAAACTGAGGCAGTGAGTCATCAGCAGAACGTGCAAATTACGAGGGAGTCGGATCCTTTCCAGAAATTCGCAAACACACGTAGAAACAAAAGCTTTTTACCGATTAAGTTGTGCCCATGAAAATTGTGGGGATCTCTGCACGAAGCTGTTAGCGCTAAAGCGTAGTAACATACTTCAGCAGGTGTTATTGGTACCGTGTCCTTGCTGAAAGAAAAAAAAACAAATTAAATATTAAATAATAAATAAAAGCAAACTCCAATCCAACACTCTAAAATACAGAATAGGTACATAATTGTGTAGAGTTCTCCAAATAACATTGACATTGACAGATAATATATCGATGTAGAAAGATAAAAATAAACCGATATAGGTAGCTCTATTGAAATAAGTTTGTGTATGCATGTACTTGTCTGTGTAGTCTATATTTGATCATCAGTTCTCCCAAATTTGTTGCGCAAGAGGGGAGTTTTTTTTTATCAATGAAGTCATGTTATGAAGAGCCAACCAATATTTTAAAGACACTGACAGTTGAGTTATGTAAGTCATTCGTCATTCATTCAGTCTAGCATAGCCTCGGGATGGATGGTTACATAATATCCGTTTTAAGCAACAACTTTTTAAAGTCAGCTACTAGGCAACAACTTATCCCACATTTCTATCTCAATTAAATTTTGTAAATGGCAACGGAAATGAAAAGGCTACGCTGGTGGTCAGCTCCCTGTCAGCTGTGCCAATTGAAATCGGAAACGTAATTAAAATGCGAGATTTTGTTTACACTGCGATAGTTTTTATATTTCATTCTACCTCTCTTGATAAAGCTGGCAAACTTTCCTTCTTTTCAAATTCAAACGTGTAGCAAAGCTGAAAAACTTTCTCCCAAAAAAAGAGGAACGCTTTTACACACTACTATCTACGAGTCTAACTTAGTTACCTAAACTCTTTCATGACAATGTCCAGGAACTATGTACAGCTGCATGCCTTCATTATCAGGACCATTATCATCGTCTTCATCATCAGCAGCAGCAGCAAAGTCGCTTTCATCAGAGCGTATGTATGTAGGTATATAACTAATGCAGTCAAAGCTGGACTTTCATAGATTTTTTTTTGTTATGCTTTCTTTCATATTTCGCCTACGTAAACAAGTGAACGGGAATAAATTTTCACTGTCCTTTGTCCCAAACAAGCAACTCTTCCATTAGCCCTATTACTGGTCCCCCCTCTTTCGTGGTCGGCAAAGCAATTCCAAACGCGCTAATGTGTTCATTGACTTTCTCCTTCGTCATTTCCTTCACCTTTCCCTGTGAGAAAATTAACCGATGAAGAAATGTATATGAAGGAAGGGACAAGCATCGTGTTATAAAAAAAAAGCTGCTCGTTTTTTTTTTGTCCAAAATGATGGTAGCATTTATGTATTAACTTATTTCGGTAGCTGTCATTCACTCAATAAGTATATGTCCCAAGTTCATCGTGCTAAAAATGGAGAAAACCCGACGCAAAATAAGGAAAACGGATCGTTTTGCATAAATAATTTGGAATTGAGACGAACGATTTATTTTTACAAACAGCCCGAACTCGTGGGTGGCTAATTTTTAAAGGGATGTCAAGTCTCCTTCAAGAACGTCTATCGGGTTAAATGTTATAAAATATTTTACTAACTGCGTTTGTACCTCTACTGTCGACTGTCAGTTTTGGATTAACTTGAGCTAAGGAAGAAGTACTCTAACGTATAATTCATTTAGAATTATGTAATACATCATTTCTGTACACATGAAATAAATGCCACACTAGATGAAGTACTTAGAGGAGAAAGTATGTTCATCTTTATGTTTAACTGTCTCTGGCCTTTAACAGATATATTATTCGTTAGTCAATAATATTAGAGGTAGGGATGAACTATATGTAATTGTAGTTAGTGTGAATAGGTAGTTATCCAAAGCAATATATTAAATTAACCGTTGACCAACTAACCTTAGTAATTTTTCTAGAAGTTCTATTTCTAACTGATTAACGATTAGTCTAGCTTCTAGATCATTCTTGGCAGGCCAATCTTTTACAAGGGAAGCTAGCGCAATGACAACTCTGGCCGTATCACCTGACGGCCAACCGTACTCCTCCGTCCGTTTGGTCTGCAACCAGCCAAGGGCACGATTTCGAATGTGTTCGAGTTTATATTGCAAATTATCTGCTGGTGGCGTGCTCGACTCCGCACTTTTGTTCGTTGAGCTTTCTGCAAAAAAAAACAGAAATACAAAAAAAGTATGGTAAAGTTTCTACTAGCCAGGGTTATCATCACCGATTTCACAATCCTTTTATCGGAAATTCGCGTGAGGACGATGTACATTTATTACGGTGCATTTCTTCTCATAAAACGATTATATCATTGTCGTCATCATGGCTTGATGTGTGTCATTTGTGGGTTGGACGCATGCTATAAAAGGATAAAAATAGGCTTGGTTTGGTGGGTTGTGTTCAGTATTGAATGTTTTGTAGTGTTTACTTGCCAAACGAAACTCTTAAGAAGAAAAAAAAAACTGATTCGAAAAAAAAAACATTTTCGTTTAAAAAAAAATACTAATCCGTACATCAGAATCAATCAAACCTACCCAGTCAATAAAAATGTATCAAAGAAGGAATGAAAAATAATTTTAGTGAAACAATGAGTTTGGGTTTTTAAGCTGAAATATTATTAACTTCATAAAACCCCGAGAAGTGTTCTCATTCACATTTACTGCCTCTGGTAAAAACGTATGGAGTAAAGGGCAAAGACAGGGATGATGAGAGATGATAAAAAAAGGAATGTGTTTGTAAGAAAAGGGTGTAAATGAATGTGGAAATGACACTTAAAGTCAATTTTATTGTTGGCTGATGGGTGCTGTATAATGCTCAGCGGCATGGTACTCAAATTAACATCAAATTACATTCAAAGTGACAAAGGGGAAGAAAATGATGTAGACCCGTGTTCAACTTGACCCTCCACAAATACACACATCATCAGTAAAATTTATGCCATGCTTTTTGTTTAAAGTTTCATATGCTGCTGATGGTGATCTAGTAAAGAGGAATGGATATGTATAAAAAGGAGTTATCACCTGAGAAAAGAGCAGATGTGGCTGAATAGCTGATGCACATCAGCGTGGACGTCATGAAAATGAGGACACTGTTGGTGATCATGATTTTCTTTATCCGTTGGACAGATAGAGCTCGAAATGATTCCCGAATGAGTTGAGTTGCACTCACACACAAGAACAAGTACGTCGACTTGATCTACTAATACTGACGGAAGAATTTAAACTTCAGAAGGATTTTTTTGGAAGCTTTCTAATGTGACTCTTCTTTCCCAAGCCAAATTTTAGGATCGAAAACGAAGTAGGATCAATCACATTAAATTTGTTTTCGCAAATTCTGTCAGTAATTTGGAAACATGTAGATATTACTAGTTAATAGACGGATGCATTTGAGATGGTAAAATACTGGCTTATATTTTAATTTTATTTATCAGAATACTTAAATAACGTTTTGCCCTAGTTTTGTAATAATGAGTATCTTTATTCAGGGGGATCTGTTGTTTAGCTTATTGGTTAACATATGACAATAAAAATAGTTTCTTCTGTAATTTTACATATTTCCGTTTCGGAGTCAATATACAGTAAATTTTCAAGGATCAAATTTTCCTATCTACAAAAATGTCGTTTTTCTACTTATGTACGTATGGGATAGTATTTTTTTTTTCAGGAATATCTCCTACAAAATTAAAAATTCCCACTGGGCAAGTTTCAAAGGAAGAAAAAAATAGGATTGGGATCGGCCAGTTTTGTTGTTTTGGGGATTTTTTTTCTGTGACTTCTTGACTTTGTAGAGAACGTGCGCCACTACAAGATAAACCCGCTGCTCTGAGATAGCTATTAGTATTGATATCCAATTTGCTCCTTTCAGGAATACATATCTTTGGAAGAACACATTGAACTGGAGAGAGTCCGTCCGTCGTATTCTGGAGAGAAAGTCTAGGAGGAGAAACTCGTTGCACAGAAATTCCACCCCGCTATGTTATTGCATTCTTTTGAAATTTTGTTGGCAACAATCCATCCCACTCAATTTTCCGCTTCACTTATGAACAATGGTTTATTGAAAGGGTTTTGGAAAGTAAAATAGATCGGAAACAATGTTAACAGCCGACAATCACGAGCAAACAATGGGAACGACTTGTTCTCCTCTCCATTTCATATTGCTATACACTGGGAATCATCATCATGATCATGATCATCATTCTTTTGTTGGGAAAGAATTTGTGTTTTTTTTTGTTGCAAAACTCCCATTCCTTTACTACTCTCAGCTGGTTGGAGGAGTCTTCATTAGAAACAGCAATCTACGTCTTTCCCCACCAAACAACACTGTCCATACGGGAAAGTTGGATTAAAAAAACCGTTTGCCAGAGCTGTAGCACACTCACCCACATATCCCCCACACGAAAAGCAACTTATTATTTCATTTTCCGATGATCTCTCTCATTTTACAATCCTCGAAAAAAAAAATGTACAATTGAATCCCCAAACGTATTTAATTGCCTGGGCTGCAATGCAATGCAAACTGAAACTCTTTTCTTTCACCTTCCCTTTCAAGTTCACACTCTGCTTTAGGGATAGGGATGTGGGATGCACAATTAAACGCAAATGAAAATTTTCAATGACTAACTTTTTCAATGAAAGAGTGTTCCTCTCTCTCTCTTTCTTCCTCTCTCACTTTCTATTCTTAACTAGGATACAGTTTTCGGGATGGAGGGATATCCCCTTGAACACTGCTTACTTAGATCGCTCCGTGCTCTATATCCTTATCATCTCCCTTTATCTCAATCCTATCTTCCCGTCCCCTTTACCACACACAACACACAGTCCCTCTTCCCTACGAAACCTTCTTGCTCCTCTATCACTTGCTCTTTCCCCAGAAAGAAAGAAGAAAAAAAATTGTGTTGTGGTAAAGAATACTATCGCCTCACCCAACAGGAGGAGCAGCAGCAGCAGCCTCTTCACAACCACGAGATTCTGTATCCTTTTCTCTTTCCTTCCACTTTTCTCTCGTCTGCCAGCCCGAACAGCATTCCACAGACTGGGATATTATTCCCTTATAGTCCTCCCATATGTATGAAGAATGTCAGAGTTTTTTTCTGTTGTGCATCTCTCGCGCAAAAAAAGAAACGAAAATATGTGTATGCCTTACTGTTTCCACTCACTCATCCTGACTAGTTTCCATCACTCCATTTCGCCGTGCTATATGTACCGTTCTTCCTTGTTCAGCTTATACTGCTTTCTCCTCCGTTTTCTTCTGGTGGTTCCGTTTTCTGCTGCTGGAAGCAAACCGATACTGCCACCACTCCTTGCATACGTACTCCTACGATACTTACGTTGCCTCTCTGTTTTTTTTTCTCCCGATTGATGATGCTCTCGTGCTTTCCCCTCTCTCTTCTTTCTATTTCTATATAAGTGTGTCTTCGACTTTTCCACAGTTCATGTATGGATGTAGTAGATACGTAGATCCTTCCACTTTCTTTTCTCCATTGCTGCTGCTACGCTATATAATACGTGTGCCTGCCTTATTTGGGAAGGGATCGATAAATCCTTCTCTGAGGAGTCTTCCATTGCTCCGAGAATACTGCTCCAAAAACTGTATATTAGAGTCTGGATAGGAGAGTGTGCTAGTCATGCACTCACCATCTCACCGTCCGTTCCCTCCTATCATCCTCCCGTCCCCAGCTTTATTCTTACGTTCTCCGTAATAAAATGTAATGGAATGTTCATATGCATTACGCATTTATATTGATGGGAGAGAGGAACACGAACAACTTCGTTTATAATATGGAAGATGCATATATATAGCCATGCTTCCCTCAAAAACTTTGGATGGTTCGGGAGTAGTAGAGGAGTGCGGACGTGGAATTGTTTCACTTTTATACTCCATTCTAATAAAGGATGTACTTGAACAAGGAGTACCCATTGGACTTTCACACTATTACATCATATCGGATCATATCATATCACTCCTCCAGCTCCTAAAAAAAACTACTTCCCTTCAACTATGACCATTATGCGAAAATAGGCATGTTAAAATGTGAAATTTCGCGAGGTTCTGTTCTGTTCTGTTATGTGTGCTGTGTGCAAGCATGGCAGATTGGCTCCAGCATGCATGCATTACATTACGATGGGAATAAAAAGAAAGGCTTATGCATGAAAGTGCATATTACATTGTTTTTATATTCAGGTCTGGATTTCCCTTTTTACTGTCCCATATTCCTACTTTGTTCTCTCCTACTCCACTTCACTCAGTCAGCTCAGCTTTCTACCTGGAAAATTGAACTAAAGTGCGAGGGCAGATATTTCATATACGCTCTCAATTATTCAGGTAAATTGATACTCGGAACAGAAAGGAATCATGGCATGCTCTAGTAAAGAAAGAACAACAGCAAAAAATAAATAAACCAAATGGACCTCCCGTTTTCGGATGGGGAAAGGAAGAGAAAACAAAATATGATGCTGGTCATATGATTTGATGTGAGAATAGAACGGAGGCTGTTCTCATTCCGACATACCTACCTACTTATGCCTGTTTTTAGATATCCCATATAAATTATGCTGGCAGTTGAACTAATGTCTGGAGAGAAGATTAATTGTACTTACCCACCTGCCATATTACTATTTAAAGGTCAGTATGGTAAAGTTAAAACATTCAGTTATGCTTCCCTTTTCCGGTAGATCTGCTTGTTATCATTTCATTCATTAATCAATTTCATTTCCCCCCACAAAAAAATGAGACTACAACTATTTGGAGCTGCCCGACTTTGAAAAGTGAACATTTTATGCAAGTGATTCTAACAAGAAAATAATTAATTTCTTTTAAAACCATCGGATCCTTCGTTGGTCGTTTTTTTTGGGGGGGGGGGAGGATTGGAAGTAGTAAAAATTGTTGAACTACATAAAAATTCATTTATTCCAATTTACAGCATCCTTTATGTCTTTTTCGAGTAGATCTCAAGTTGAGCAATAAGTCCATATTTTATTCACGAGTAGTATCTCATTTGACCTCAGTAATCGTTAGCTCTACTACGCTCCGTATATCTGATATTACGGAGAAGGGGGGTGAAGCCGTTATTTAAAATTTCATACCGCATGCATTCAAGAGCCACTCATCTCGGAATCACTTTTACTTTGCAAAGGAGAAAGCAAACGCTGCTGAAGTTTAAAAAAAACAACAGTGGGGTATTGTAAGTAAGTATGTACATAAAAGAAATTTCTCTGCAACGAGGAGTTTCCCCTCCCATTGCCAGAGTTTTGGTGACTGACTGGCGCCTCCATGTTCACTTTGTTGATTTCATTGTGCCTTCAAGAGATTGGAAGCGGGTTCCATGCCTAGCAAGCAAGCAAGCCATTCCAGCCAAACAATGATATGATATTCCCTTTTCCCTTCACATTCCCCTTCGTCTTTGCAAACTATTTTCATCGTACGTATGGACATTTCTTTCTTTTTTTTGCGAATCATGTGGAAGGGTTTATGGAACTGATTTCTCTTCCAAAGAAAGAAAGAAAGCTACATCCTATATGGTATCATTCAAATGGATGAAGTGATGTGACTGTAGCAGTGAAAATTGAGGGAACTTAGCACATGTGGAGAGATGCGCTTCCACTCCGCCACCGCAATCCCACCATAAAGTAGTAAAGGCAAAGCATCAAGAGTAAAGACCCATATTCCCTTGAACAACACTAAAACACATCGAAAGTCCTGTTCCAAGTGATACCCTATTCCCGATCTGTACTTGGACGACTATTATCCTATCTTACAAATGAGGCAATGGCAAGACTACAACAAGCCTATGTAGGAGAAATCGGTAGGATCAGCTCCCCAGTTTTTTTCTTTAATATATATATTCCAACAAGGGAAAGTTGTATTGGGGCTTGATGCGTACATCCCATCGCATCTCTAGACTAACAAGCAGGGTACTAGGGAGACCCTTCAGTCCTCCCCGAAAAAAAACATACATACTTATATCTCGGCGTTGAAAGGAAAGGAAACAGTTCAAACAAGAGGGATATATATAATAATATCGTACCAAACTTGCCTCCTTTCCCATGCTCCTTGTTGTGAAAACAGTGGCGGCGGAGGAGCCGTTCCCTCCCTGGAAAGACTTTTTTTTCTAAGGAGGGGTAAAGTCACTTTTTTTAGCTGAAACTAATGAGGATGTTGCTAGGAATCCAATGGTGGTAGTGAGAAGGGATTACCTTCTCATGTTGGTACAGCAACAGAAGTCCCATTTTCATACATTATAACAACCTTCTTCTATATTTTTATTCCATGAACTTTGAAAAGGACAAAAAAAAATCTTGCCTTTTTCTTCTTCTGTGGGAACCCTCTTTGCAAAAAAAAATAATATGTGGAGTCGAAAGGGAGAGAGGACGATGATAATATGGGAATGGAATGAAATAAAAGACTGGAGCATTGAAAGGAGAGAGAAAGTGAAGTAAATGTGCATCCATTTTTGCATTATGGTAACTTAGCATCACCCACTCTCTTTGTTTAATGTAGGGAAGAAAAAAAAAGATTTTGCAAGGGAAAAGGAAAGGGTAGCAGGAGAAAGCTACTTTCTTTCCCTTTCCCTTACTATTATTCACGTTTTTTTCCTCCTTTTCAGTTTGGGTACACATCTATAGGATTTCCAGCCTTGTTGGTCTAGTTTTTTCTTTCTCTCTCTCTCTCTCTCTCCAGCTCTCTCTGTCCTTTCTCCTCCAGTCTTTCACTTTCCCCATTTTGTGAGTGAACATGAAACCATTAAAGCTCCATAAAATGTCTCAAAAAGAAATGTACGTCTTTGTAATATCCCGTATAATATATGCAGTTTGATGTAACTACATCCAATTTTTTTCTACTGCGTTTTTTCTTCTCCTTCTCCTCCTCCTCTTTGAAGAAAGCAGAGGAGGATGGTAATGCAGACAAATAGGGGGTATGAGATTGAAGACGTTCGGGCAAGACGGGTTGGGTTCCAGCTGTCTTGTTCACAAATAGTAAACCATTTCCCGTAAATGTATTTACTTATGAATTACATTACAGTACATGCAAGCATTAATACTTATCCCATAATCATAGTCATAGCCATTATCATCCTGATCATCAGCATCATCATCATCTCCAACACCACTTTACTTTCAATCAGAGCAGGAGCTCAACAATTTTTTACCCTCCTCAATCTTTGGCTAACCTTTTCCTTCTGCCCTTTTACAGTCGATAACTCCTGACATTTTTGATATGTCATCTGCATCATATTATTTTTGACTATGCGTTTTTCTATACAGCCATCATCATCATCATCATAATGTCCAGGCTGCTGCTGAAAGAGAGAAAAAAAGCTCTCTTATAAATAAATAGTGTTTCAATCCTATTATAATAGTTTGCCATATGGAAGTCGTCACCGCAACGACGTTTTTTTTTTGTGTAAGCAGTGAGGAATTTTTCATATCGTATTTTTTTTTCTCCAACTAGCCTTCATATTTATTTGCACGTAATATTTTGCACAAAAGCATGCGGCAGGCATTCACTCCGTGAACCAACCTTACGTAGGTATGTATATTAAGTGAAAGCAAGAGATTTTTTCAATTATAGTCAGTGGCCTCATTACGACTGCCATTCCTCCTGCATTTCTCCCTCCCCAAAAGGGTTGTAGAAGTGTACTTTATTGTGTCATCATTATCATCATCCTCAAAACATATCTACACCATTTCACTTATTGTTAGTTAGATATACTTACTTACATAAATCGTTGAGAGTTTTAGTGTGGTGATGGCGCTTAAAGGATGTGGGGATTGCAAAAAAAAATCATTTTTGTTTTCTACTTCATAGGCATTTGCAATCAAATGGGGTCGGTCGGGACAAAAAAAAGATTCTTTGGCGCTCCTTCCATACGCTTAATATATGAATTGTGGGGATAGTAAACTATGAAAAGAAAGCAAAAAAAATAAGAAGAATGCATTCGTTTGAAAAAAACTTTTTCCTCTTCTTGGATGAATTAGGTACGTTACGGAGATCACCAGGAGGACTTGGAGGAGTGAATGCCTATGGGTTCGCCTTGATGGCGTACTTTGATCTTTATTACTCCTTTTCCTACGTGCTGCAGCATTCCACCAAGTGCATTAGACAAAGATGTTCCATCACTCGGCGTGTGTACTACTTAAACGGACTTTATCAAAATACAATCTTTGTCACGTAATATGTTGTTGCGTTGTCATCCAAACATGGTGATGATAAATTCTGGCCGAATATATATGTAGTGTAGTCTAGGTAGTTTCTCTAAAAGTGGGGCTCTGCTTTGCTCGCAGCAAATCACTTTTTAAAGCTCATTGTTAAGACTGCTCAGCAGTGTCATGTTTCTGTTTACACAATAAATTGCAGCATCTTTTTTTAAGTAAATTAGGTATATAGATAGGTACGTACTTACTTATATTTTTAAGAGTAGCTTATTTTAGGAGATCCTTTGAGAAGAAAGCTTTCCATCGATTTTTCATCCTCTGTCAATATTGGTACATATATATTATTGTCAAGCGGCGTATGGTTATGTTGGATGGAAAAGTCCACAAAAAGCAAACTTAAAAAAAAGGTCAAAGTGCTGTCTGATTTCACCCATCCCATTTAGTTTTCAAAATTATTTGTCAAGAAATGGAAAACTGACTTTTCATTATTGAAGCAGACAGGAAATTCAGGAAATCAAGTTAGTATTGATATGTTTATCAGCTAAATTAAGTAAAGTAGCTTTTTTGTGGAGCATCCTGTTATTTAAACCAAGGTTGGAAATCTTGCTTAAGTACATTTGGAACCTGGAACTCATCAACGTCAAACAAGACTGCTTCACAATTAGTCATTGTATATTCCATTTTTTTTAAACGCCACGAAATTGGATTCTGCATACTGCTCTTATTTTTCTGTCCAGGAAAATCTATTCCTAAACGGCCTTTTATAAACAGACCATTATTTCAAATTTTCAGTTATTTTTTAAGTTATATTTCCCTTCTCATCCTCATCATCATCATCATTGAGTATTTTACTGGGAGGGAAAAATAACGAGATACTTATCCCCTTGTTAAAACGGGCCCAGAGGAAAGTATAATGACAAAAGGCTTCATTCTTACCATAATGACATCCTCTAATATCCCGTACGACTTTCTCCTCTCTGAAGAAAAAAAATTCCAACAAGGACCCATTCATACCACCCTAGGATGTTTAGACATCCTGGAAGTTCCCTCTTGGTAAAAAAAAAGACTTCCCCTCTTTTATATAGACATGAACATGAGCGAACATAACGACTCTGACGGGAATGATGATGTTGACGATCTCATTATAATACCGTCATAAAGGATAACAATATTTTTCCGCGTCATTATCCCCAATCACATTTACACCGCCATTCAAAACATTTCAGTCTGGTTCATTTCCATCCCATACTTAAGCGCATTGGAGCAAAGTGGAGGAGGATGGGATGAGAGCTACATTATGGCGCCTTCCAACTTTCACAAGAGCTGGGAAATAACTCTTTAGCAAGTTATGTTGATGCGTTGCCTCTTCTCATTAATTTTCCCTATTTCCCTTTTGAATCAAGTAAAAAGTCTATTCTTCCTCGTATTGTTTTTACATCGTATCCTTAATAAACAGTCCATATGACTATTCACATAACTTGCGGTGTAGTAACAAATAAGAATAGTCAATGTTAGTTCAATCGAAATCAGCTCATGATAACCGTTTGAATTGCACCCCATTTGATATGTTTTATCATTTGAAAAAAGTTTGAATTTGATACCTGACCCACTGCCGTCTAGTTAAAATTGGGCTCGCTGCACTCAGCACACGATTAGATTTTGAATGGCACCCTATTTACTAAGAGTTAATTATATGAAGAAAGGTTGACATTGGCCTTTGACTCCCTTCCGGTTGACCTACATAGCCCATCTACGAATTTGTCCAAGACGTATTGTCCGTAGCTACTTATCAGAACTGAAATATTTGCAGCCATTGTCGAGTTATCGTGCCGACGTACGGAAGGACAGACAGACGGACAAGACATTCTTCATAACTTGCGAAGCTACACCGCAAGTTAACAACTGATTGACATTCTGACAAAAAAAAAATTCCGGAGACAATTCTGGGATCCTCCTGCTATGAATTCAAGTTTGTTTTTATTCTGTTAACATAAAGCTAAATGCCAGCGTTTGAGTGGGCTCTAAACAAAAGGTTTTCATTAGTTGTTTATTATCACTTGTTCTGGTCGATCACTTTACTCATCCCATTACAAATTTTTGTGAGCCCTGTCCCTGCTCACCCAAACTAACAAGAAATAAGTGTGGGATTCCGGTCGGAACAAGAAAGTAGTGGAAGAAAAAAGAAAGTCATCAAAATCATCTCATTTTTATAGTAAGTTAGGAAGTCAAAAAGCAATAAGTTGTTTTCTACTCTCTCTCCCCCTCCTCCCTCCAATGAGTAAAAGACTGGTGTAAAGTCTTTTACTAATCCTTCACCACTCACTAGACTTTACTTTAACTTGGATCGCCGTGTAATAATTTGATTTTCTCATCACGTTCCTTCCTAACGAGAAGAGTTGTTCAAAAATGGTTGTTCCAGATCTCGGGTTGACGTTGTCCTTCTTATGTCGTCAGTTCACATAATGTTAGGCCGGGAATCACAGACTTACACAATGCACTCCTCCCCATGCATGCACATACACATCGTCGACATCATCATCATTATTATTTTAGTGTTACTTACCCTTTTTTAAGGTAGTTTTACGTTTCCCCAGAAATATTCTGCAATGTGCTCAAATATATTCCTCCAACAGCACAGTATTTTTCTTTGGAGTGTTCCCCCCCCTTTACAACAACAGGGAGGGTGAGTGAAAGCTTGACTCTTTTATCTCAATAAACACCTCTTCCCCTTCAGCTATTTCTCATGTAGATTCGTGACGTCCAGTAACAATGCCAAATACGTTGCTTCGGGTGAAAGCAGCCTTAGCAGTTGCAATAGCGGTGTTTTATATGTACCTACCTACGTTACACTTACGTATGGAAAGGTGTTGGAGGGGAAGAGGGAAATAGTTTTTATGGAGATGGAGATTAAACTACGTTGACAATATTGATATTCTGTTAATATGCTGCTTGCATAATGTAATTGGGTGGTTGGGCTCTTGTCATAACCACCTGGCTGGCATAGAGATAAGAAGTGTGAAGCCGTACCAGATAAAAATTTAATCATAGCATAGCGTCAGCACTCATAAAGCACATAAGTAGACCTGGCTCAATCTTCACTTTAATAATGTAAATTATTATGGATTGGGGAACTAGTGAAAATTTGAGATACTCGAAGCAACAACAAACGATCTACGCTAATACTTGTAGTTACCTCTATGCGTATTATGTAAATCGGCCGGTTGAGTCATTGGCTAATCTTGTTTTCAACAGATACATTTGTATTCCATATTATACCATGCTCGTAATTTCATTTCAAGTCTAGTTACGAAGTTTATGGTCGTCATCGTATTTCCTGTAAAAACTTGAGTATAACTACCTATACATGTGCAGCGACTATAACTACGGACACGAGAACTAACAAAAATATTTTGAAGAATCGTTTAAAGTTGCGTGTGAGTTTAAAGAGTTTTACAAAAAGTACGTTTTAGAGTAAATCCTTTGGAAAATTGATTTTGGAACGTATATTTGAATTGACAAGTTTCCAAAATGATTTGATTTAAACGTAATATAAATAATAACATGCAATTTCTTCCATAAATTCTCTCTTCGTTTTTTTTTAAACTCAAACTCACCGAACGGAAAACCATCCCATTTGCAATCCCCTCAAGAGGCGACAATAGGGTGGAAAATTAGTTCTCTGCCAACCCAATTATTTTCCACTACGTTACGCATTTCATATCTGAACTGAACTG
>JAQGAI010001004.1:0-16431 GCA_034696905.1 Lepidocyrtus violaceus | reverse complement strand
GTAGGCACCATCCTGGATTGCCTCCGCCACAAAATTCTACAGCTCATCATGGTATGCCGTACATGGGACAAGACTTGGATCGCCCGGGAAGTAATTCTACTTCAAATCAAAAAATGCCCTACTTAGATTCCAGATCCATGGAATCAGGCAGCGATGGTAACAGGCATCGTCCTATACAGCCGTCTGATGCAAAACGGAACATGCCGCATGGTACATCAGCCGCTACTAATGGGAACAATAATGACAACATTGGCTCCTTAGACACAGGTAAGTATTTGCGCAATAATTAGGTGGTGCAAAACTTGTGACTAATTAATTTAATATAATAACTAAGCAGAGGAGTAGACAGGCAATATAAGTATTACTACGGTGAAGAAGTTAAATATCTTAATTCGATTTTTAAACTCTCCTCAAAGAGCAAAAATGCGTTATGGAAAAGGGAAATTTAGTTTACAGTAGAGCGTGAAGTCAGCCCACACCATCAAGGTTATGTTATTAAAAAAGAGAGAGAATATATTGGTTACAGAGGGTAGGGAATCCAATAGTGAATTGCAATATATTTTAAATGTTCCTTTCAAATTATTTCGTTTGCTATGGGCTCCCAAGACATTGAAGACATTGACAAAGATATTATGTAACTGACCTACCCAATCAACACATACAATTAATTGCAATTTGGTAGTGATATATTAAATCAATTAATGCTTCTCTTTATTTATAGGTGGGGGAAGTGGCTCTGGAGCCGGTGACTCTCACGTGCCTTCCAAAAATGCTTATAGAGCTCCGCCTGGGGCTGGGCAAAACAGTCAACCTGATGTGGGTGCTAACAAATATCATGCCGACAGTTTTGAAAGAGAGTTTGGTTACGGTAATGCTTCACTTCTCTCAATCGAGGATCGGCGTCGTAAACGTCAGTTTGCAGAAACGTCGAGTGGAAATAATAGCGGCAGCAACAAGCGGCCTAGAACTGACACATATGCGGCGCCTTCTGTTCCGTCGTTATCTTTCTCGCCAGAGGAATCAGCAGAGTCATCAAAGAGATTGCCCCCTCCCACAAGTCAGTTTTCGCCGTCAGCGGTGGAAGGTACACATACTAGTGGAAGTTACAGCAAGGCTCCTGAACGACCACTGATGGGTACCGGAACGACCAACACATATGGTGGTGCATCTTCAGAAGGTATCGTGTTTGGATCGTCAGATACTAAGCCGGATCTTCGCAAAATTAACCCTTCGATGGAATTCCAAGCACCGGAGCTCCTGCAGCCGATTCTTGATACACCGCTGAAGATTGACCCATTGCCATTGAGTGGCAATGCTCCAAGAGCTGCATCCTTGTTTAGTCCAGAATTTACCCCTACAACGTCTGTTACTCCAAATATAAGTATTTCCCCGCTGTTGGCTACCCCTACTGACTCACATAAACGCGACTACTTCTCCAACACAAAACTTGAGAATACGGATCAGCAAAGCAGTAGCGGATATTCCGAGGGCGGTAGCGGCAGTCAAGTTAGCTTTACTGGCAGGCTCAGTAATTCCCCGAAACGAGAAGAGACAAAAGACGCGGAAGATTCCCACAGTAGTAAGAAGTCTAAAAAGTCGAAGAAGGAAAAACACAAGCACAAACACAAGGAGGAGAAAAAGCACAAAAAGGATAAGCACAAGGATAAGGAGAAAGAAAAGGAAAAGGACAAAAAGGACAAGCACAGATCAAAGGATAAACATTCAACCAACTCTTCTCCCCCGGAAGTCACTAACGATAACGATGCACCAAGTCACAAAATTAAAATCAAATTGGGGGGTCGTGATGATAGTAAAAGTAGCTCAGTGCAATCCACATCCCGGCATTCTTCCAGCAAAACGTCAAGTTCCACCACTTCAGTGAATGCCCCCTTGCCGGCCCTTAAAGTGAAGATATCCAGTAAAACAAGAGTGAGTTCGTTAGATGAGGACGTCAAGAATGGCCCATCTGATAGGCATGGTAGTGGTTCTCCAGGAGATGAATCTACACCCTGCTGTCCAGGATTTGGACCTTGTCTCACTTGTAAACCGGAACCATCTCAAGATAAGTACCGCTTTTTTTCTTCTGAGCCAGCTCAAGGTCAAGGTCTTACACTGAAACTCGCTAAAAACAGGGAGACTTCCAAATCATCCAAAGACTCATCTTCAAGAGACTCAAAAAAGTCCAAAGATAAAGCGTCGAAATTGCAAGGTGGAAACAGCAACACTATGCCTGTCTTGCACAGCAACTCCTTGCCTGCAGCAGCATTTCCTAATCTACGAAATAATATACTTCCCGGAAACCATCATCTGCACAAAAACGGGATGGAGAAATCCTCCAAAAAGAAATGAAAAATCAGCAGCGTTGTGAAAAACTTCTTAAAATAATGTATCTGGTAAGACTAGAACATAAAGCATTTGACATTGTTACATTATGAACGGTGTTACTCCCAGCAACCGTTCCTATCAATTGACTCTTTACTAATCCGGTTTTAAAAAATATTTCAGGTATCTATCTATTAAGTTGTTGGTTGTTCTCTACATAGCACGTGTTGTTGGACTTTTATAGCTCATCTTGGAAAATTGGAAGCCTCTCGATATCTTTTGCTCCTAAACTAACAATAAGTCACCCTTCAGTTATGTTGTTATTATTGTTAAAATTCTTGTAAAATGCAGTCACCAGTTTTAAGTTGTTTTTATATACCTTATTATTATACTGTACTGTACTTTTATTTTCCGTTATCCTTTCAGAGTTTATAATCATATCAAAGTATCCAAAAAAAAAAATTCATAAGGCTAGGAAAGAAGCGTCAAGTTTACAAAATAAGTCCCTTCGTAGCGTTGCGGTTAAATGTTGATATTATTTCCAAACGCGATTTTCGTACTTTAAAATGTTAGTTAAGTTACTAGAAGAGGAAAAAAGCGGCAGTACAACTTTCGAAAATATTCAGTTGTTTGAGGTACACCTTGTTTTACAAGTTGTGTACGTTCACAGAGAAGACAGAAGAGAAACAGGCTTGTTGCTATTACAGCAATTAAAGAAGGAAAGAATATATCACATTAGGTGTTAATCAACGCAGGCTGCAATACCTATGTCACGTGTTTGATTGAACCCGTTCCTGAAATCACTGTGAATAATTCTACTACAAACTAGTGGCTGCATTGTTATGTCATCATTATCACTGTAAGAGCGGTCTATTTCTGTTCAGTTTTACTAACATTATTTTATCACTGTTACGTAACCAATCTAAATTCGAATGTAATTGCCATTCGAATGTTATTTTTTTAAAGTTTAAAACATTGTTGTATTGTATCCATTTTGTTCAATATTTATCAAGTATGTACTATTGCTACGGCACCTTACACGCTTTGTTTTTTTCTTACCGTATTGTGGATTTTGTTCAAGAAAAAAGAAACTTTATTTTGACAGGTCTACTACGATATCTTAAAAGTAATTTTAGTCAAAACAAAACAATGTACTACGGAGGCAAAACTTATTTTATGAACGTTCGGGCCGATGCTCCACCAAGATAAGTATGTATTTCCTCTTATCTTTTCTATTTAAAAACAAAACGTATATATATTATAAATATTACACGCAGTTGCTGTATTAAAACGTAAAAAGCCAACAACTAAATATCGATAAGGTAAAAAAATATAACTCGTTCAAATGCATTCTTAAAAAGAAAATAAAAACGAAACTCTTCATATTACAATTACAATATTAATTATATAATTAAAAACAAGGTGATGATGATATTGTGGAAAATGCATGCTATTTAAAAACAAAACCATATCTTTATTTTAAAAATTGTAAATCATTTGTACGTAAAGAAAAAGACGTACTTTCTGAGAAAAATATTGTCGCATTTCTTCTTCTTCTTAAATGACTTGTATTTATTGGTAGGAAAAATATAACTTGTCCAATTACAAACATACGACATATTAAGAGAAAAAAATAGTGTGCGATTGAAGGTGTTAGTTTCTTGAAATCTAACAGCCTGAAAAAATATATATATTATGATGACGGTGTGAGCTTGACAAGTTGAGAGGAGGTTGACTGCATTATTATATAAATAACATATATAGTAATTACGAACCTTAATAATAATGATATATTTTTGTGATAAAATTCAATTAACTCGGTTTCGATTACTAGGGGTCTGTCAATAACTATATATTGTATTTAATATCTTATGGACTATCTATCATCATCATCAACATGAAGATAGTTGTCAAGGAAAAAAAATACATTTTACATAGCACTGTTAAAGATATATGAGGAGGCCGAGGACAAGTGATGATGGATGGACGACAGGTTTATGTAGCTAGTTTATAGAAACCGAATTATGATTATGATGATGACATGAAAGTAAAATAACTCTTTAGGTAGGTACAATATAAGTATGACTATACTATAGCGTTTAATACTATTAAGATTTATTACGTAGATGTTAGTTATCATCATCACCACTATCACCATTAATAATGGCGACTAAGTGTTGTAACAAATATCTGAACTCGACTTTGTTATAGAATGTGCCCCCACACACGTATATAAAAACAACAGTTAAATCATGAAAAAAAAAATATATTCAACGGGAATTTCTTATTTATCATTACGGTAATTTTAGTATTTGAATGAAAAA
The DNA here is from genome assembly GCA_034696905.1 of Lepidocyrtus violaceus. Lineage (NCBI taxonomy): Eukaryota > Metazoa > Arthropoda > Collembola > Entomobryomorpha > Entomobryidae > Lepidocyrtus > Lepidocyrtus violaceus. The sequence continues at coordinate 11,785 of JAQGAI010001004.1, read as the reverse complement.
AAAATGAAGAAATAAAAATAAAATATATAAATGAAATATATATGAACTCCTCAAAAAATCGTCTAAGAAAATCATTTCAATCTTTTAATTTTTAAATTCATCGTTTATTAATTAATAGCATTTGCGAAAATATCTTTCATTAATCATCAGCGTACTCTCATTATCAAAATAAATTCATTATTTCAAATTACATTATCATAAATACAGAGATTGTGGCTAACAAATTACTAACTTTGCTGTACAGTAAAACGAAATTAAATAAAATTGAAGAAAAATTCATTAAAATCAGTCCGTCGAGTAGTACCAGTATTTCATTTTAAAATCAACTCAATCAATCGAAAATACGTTTTTTGTAAGTCGGTGGAAACAAAATGGGGTTGAAAATCAACTAAGGAATTCATTGGGGAGAAAACTCGTAAGTGCATCGTAAAATCTCAATTCATCGTAAAATTCCATTTTTCTATTGTAAATCTGAAATGTCGACCACTCGTCAGTCAATCGCTTTTTGGATGTGGTCCTGGGTGAGAGCTGTCAGCGTTTGTTGAGACCAAGGCTGGTCCTGGTAGATGGGTACATCTTCTTATTTCATTGGGTGATGCCGCTTTCCAATACGTATCTGCCACTTTGAGAGAAGCTCCTGAAAGACAAAAGAGAAAAATGAGTGATTATTTATGTATTTATTGAATCGTTTATGAAATGTTGACTAAATCATCAAACCTTTAAAAACAAACCAGCCGTTATAGAACTTACCTTATTCGCACCCTGGATAAAAAAATTGGTCAGCTTCTCCCAATACACCAATGACCCTGAGAATGACTCATGTGCCTCCAGTTCCTCCTGTGTGACCATGTCAACCTGGATTTGGTGACATATTTCTGGAATGAGGGTGACAGGCTTCGGGGTATCGTCCATCGTTAAGCATCGAAGCAAAGGTTGGTCCGGATCCTTTATTTCTTCATCATACTTCCGCTTGTTGTAGGTCATCAAGCTCCGTAACAATTTCCTATCTGGAGTTTCAGCCTCCTCCATGTCCACCTCGGAGATTGTATAGGGTCGATTGTTGTAGCGGGTGACAACGGTTGTCCCTTCCAGTTCTGTCTTCAGCGCGTGACATTGTAGGTAAGGGACCGTGATCAAGTTTTTGACATACTGAATTCTGTCCAGAACATTTCGTTTGTCCTTTAACAGGATGAATGGCTCTAGTTTGAGGGCTGGGAGGGGAGATCCATTCTGAATTTTAGCGGATATTTGGACTCCATCAGACATGGAAATACAACTCGGAACAAGCGTGGGACACATATCTTGACTCAGGATGAAGCGTCTCTCGCCAAAGCTGGAAATTTTAGCCTGAGACCTGCGGAAAATATAGTCCAGGACGGAGTCAACAATGGGGGCATCCTCTTCCGGTAAGTCTTTCAGGGTCTCAATGTCTCGCTCAAATGTGATGTGGATTTTGTAGGGGGACTTGCCGTCTGCCTTGTTGCTAAATACAAAATTGGATGGCATCGTGCCGATACTCACCAACTGATTCCTGTTTGGGATGAACACGAGGGGGTTATCAACCTCGGTTTTGAGCGCAATGTACAAGCTGTGGAGCAAGGAGAAGGAGGTAGCTTCCGGCGTTATGGTGAAGTCGTATAGCTTCCAACAAAAGCCTTTTTCTGGGATGATGGGGTAAAGTGAGAAAATATGTTTCCCGTTTTCTTCTTCAACTTCTTCCTCCAGCCTGTAATACTCGGTGAAGGTGAAGCGATTGCTGCGGAGTAGTTTCTCCCCATTTGGAACTTGGGAAGTGACCAGTTCTTCATTTGGAGTGGTGGTGTCAGTAGGTTCCAAAATATCGTCCACATGGAAATCCTCGGTCGGCTCTGAATTTTGCTTCACAGCAGCAGCATAAGGTTTCGCTTCAAGGATGACATCGTCTTCCACTCCATTTGGCTTATCCGTACTTTTCTTTGACTCGGCGACTACTCTACTTTTGAGAGAGATCACGTCTTTTAGCTCGATATCAAGATACTTCTCCAGTTGTTCCGGCGGGGCGTAAAACTGCACGTCGCCTCTCGTTATCTCAATTTCTAGCTGTTCCGGACTTTCGCCATCAACTGGCTTCCGTCTCCTTGACCTTCTTTTCCCAACGTTACAGTCTTCCCCCGACATGACTCTGGCAAAGATTTTTAAGGGTCAGCGAGAAAATAATTGAACTGGCTACTTTATGAAGGGCAGTTTTTGCAAGGAATAGCTCAAAAAAGTACAAGACCGATGAGACGATCGTCACGAGCCGGGCAGACGACATAAAATGGGGTTTGACTAGTCAAATCCCACTGCTTATATAGGGAAAGTTATCAGTCGTGTGAGGAGACAAAGCTTACCCATTCAACTTTTGTCCATCGGTATGTATTCAGGAAACAAACTGACCCATTCAAATTTTATGAAATGAATTTCTAAGTGAACTTTTGAAAATGATTTGATTTGTTTCAATCCCGACAAAACAGGGAATTTGGCATGATGACCCACGACGACTTCGACTCGAGAGTAAACTTGCATCGGTCCATGTACAAATTTTTGAAACTGGATAATGACCTGCTTAGGTACCTATTCATCATTTTAATAAGCAGATTACAATGCTTGATAAGATTTTATGCGCTGACTTAATCCAGGCAACATTTTGAATGCCAAAAGTGAAGTTGTGTTGTCCATTCTTTCATTCATGTATCATTTTTGGTGAGACCGATGTCCACTGAAATGAAATATTATGCATATCGAAAACGGAAGAAAGGTACTCGAACTATTATTCTCATTCATCATTTCTGTTCGTATTTTAATTGTGTACGTTACCCAATGCTACAGTTAATTTATCTTCTTAATATTCTTAAAAAGGAACATTTTTATCGCATACCTAACTGTACAGTTGTTGTCTGGATGTTTCATGTTGATGAGTTTATATAGTCATGCAAATATATACATACCTTTTTAATTGTAATGTAAGATTTAAATGTTACGCTTCCAGGATGCGATCTTATCATCTTAATTTTCAGTATTTGCAAATCATACGTGAACTAAGCCTACAAACAAATTACATTTAGTACAATTTACATCTCAAAGTTTTAGGTAGATCATTTCTTATCTTTTTTTTTGGTATCTTAGATGCACTCATATATTTTGCATGCATGCATTTTTGGCTACAATATATAGGAATAGGTAATAACATAAATTAACATGCTTATACATATTTGTACAGTTAAGGTAGTTAAGTTTAGTATGTATAGTTAACAAGTATTATTATCAGCATAGTTTTGTTCAAAAATGCCTTAGAATTTATTTTCAGTTTTACCAAGCAATTTGGAAACATGCTGAAGGGATCAGATACGACAGGGATCCATATTGAAGCTAAGGTTACTCGTCGAACCTCTTGGATGCGGGGTTCCGTGCCCATGAGAGAGGTTGGAGGGAGCCAACATGAAGCCTTCAAAAATGATTATAATAAATTAGATGGATAAGTGTCTTGATAGTTATGTTAAATTTTTATTTGCAGAAGTAAATCGCATTTGGTAATTTGTGTCCATTGGATTTAGGTTCCTACCTTTTCCACTCTCCGGATTGCACACACGACCATTACTTTCCGTACTTGTGGAACCCCGGTCGAAAGAGCCATTCCCACCACTTTCCGTACAAATGGCATCGGATGAATTGGTACCTGCACTACTCCCGCCAGCGGATTGGCTCGTCCCATTCTCCACAAATCCCTGGTAGGATTCCGACTTTCCAGTATGAAGGGAGAGACTAGCCCCAACCGGGGATGGCTTCATGAGAGGGTGGCCTCCTCCAGTTGCCGCGTGGACCTGATGTAATAAACCTAAATGGGAAGGAGGCTGTGGACGATGCTCATCATTTCCGTTGTCCCCTCCCGAAGCCGGGATGAAATGGGACTGTGTCTTTAGTTGCTTGCTCACATTATTGCTTCCGGTTCCATTGTTGTTCCCTGTGCTCTTCATTGATGAGGGGTCTCCAGCTAGTCGGCTATTGTCGCCCACACCAACCCGCTCCTTCCCACAGCTATCATTGTTGTTGTAGCGAGGGGAGACGATGAACTCTTTGTCGTGACGGCCCCCACCTTTCTTGCTGCCCAAACCGATTACATCCACGTTAGTCTCCCCGCTCCCTCCACTTCCTCCGGAGCTTCCATTCCCTCCACTGTTACTCTCTTTGGCTCGGGCTTCCATTTGAGCCTTCTTGCTTCGCTTCCACTTCATTCGTCGATTTTGAAACCAGATTTTCACCTAGACAATAAAAAAAACAAGAATGAAAACGCTTTCATTAGATTTCTACTGGCATATACCAAGCATAACTACTTTTTAAAAAACAACCGGGCAGGCTCATCTTCCATTCTTACTTGGGTCTCGGTAAGCATCAACGACGTAGCCACTTCGAATCTCTTTGGACGAGAAAGATACTTATTCTGACGAAACTGCCTTTCCAGCTCCAGCAGTTGTTGGGATGTGAACGCCGTCCTTGGTCGTCTCGTCTTCCCCAAAAGAGCTGCAGAAGGGCCTCCTGAAATAATAAATAGAAAAACAATCTTTAACAATCATATAGGATTCATGAGGATGATACATGTATTGACCATTCCAGAAAAAAAAAGCAAAGTTAACACAAACTGCCAAAGTTGATTCTAAATCAGACCAACTAAACTACGCGAAATACTTTCCAACTGTCCACGGATGTTCCATTCCAATCCAAATAATATACCTTTGAATTTACTTTTGATCAAATAGAAATCCTCACTTTCAGCCCAATCACTTTTATCAACTGTCAAATAAAAAGCTAATGATGTTAGCAGCACTTGTTTGAGTTCCCCTTTTCTGGAAACATAAGTGTCCAGCCCAACCCAACTTTCAAACTGACCACTGACGAGTGAAAATTCCACTAACGATTCTTTCCCCCTCCACAGTTTCAATCCATCTCTCCTATATATTATATATCCATGCATCAACAAAAATACTTTTTCTCTCCTTCTTCACAGTCAGATTATTATATCATCTTGAAATTTTCATGACTTACACAAAAATTCAATCCTTCAACTTTTTCCAACTCTTTCTCCCCACTGTACAGAAAACATAATTTCACAGATAAGTTCTCCAAAGTGTAAATAAAATTGAAAACCAAATGTTTTCAAAGATGAGGGAAAAAGTTACTTTCTTCAACTTATGATACGATATTACTATCAGCACGCAATTCATATCTTAATAATCCTTATTATGTTAGCTTGCATTTATTTAAGATATGGCTGACCATTCTCATACTTTTTCGGTGGATGCTCATCTTTCAAAAGTTGTTGCTGCTCTGCAAACACCACCACCACTACCACCATCCAATCATTTATTACAGAGTCATATATATTGGTGAAGCGAGTCCTCTTATAATATGATTTTAGTTTTCGTGGAACTTTCTTGAACTGCCGTATTAGCCGGAAACTGTATATTTATTAAAGCCAGCTCATATCCCACGCTTTTCACTTCCTCCCCATAATTTATGATTCCCTAACGCAAGTGGATAGACAATTTTTGCTGGAATCGACATGGTAAATGTTTCCCTCGGGATGGGTAAGTAAAAGCCATGCAAAAACTTTCCTTCCTCCTTACTTCTTGGAAGTGAAAACTATATCAAAGTGGAGATTATCTGAGCAGTGGTGGTGACGGTGATACATTTTCTTGTTCCAAAGTCATTCTACACATATAAAACGGAGGAAAATTGCAGCTTCCAAAGCACTCCTCGTTCTCATCCTCATCTGGGGCAAGTTGAGAAACTTCTAGTTTCCACTCTCTCTAACCAGTTTCATTTTGAAGATGAACTAGTTATGAGGTTATACTGTATTTGGGATTTGGTGCTTTACATAATCATCATCATATCATTCTAAATAAGCTAATTTAAGCTTGCAATGGAAGCCAGTAAAAAGTTTGGGTTGCTGCATGTTGACAAGTGAAAGCTAGAGGGAAAAAACCTTTTCATGCATCGCCAGACAAGAAATAAGTTTAGCCGTTCGTTTGTAAAGCAAAGTTTTTCTGGTTTCTTGAAATGAAATGTGTAAAATGTCTTATCTATCCATAAACAAGATTGACCAAATCTTTCCTCCTTTTTATTTGCTGGAGATTCGGGAAAATTTTGAAATCATGCCACCGCATTTCATATTTAAATCTGCATAGAAAGTTTAAGGGCTTTCCTTGTGTCTGCTGCTTTGCGACAGTTTATATTGAAATTGAAAATTGAATTTCTTCCGTTCTCCACAAGTTACGACACGACTGCTGGTGGCGGTGGGGATGGTGATGATGGTAATATGGCTTTTATGTAAAAATCAGAGATGAATAAGAGGCCCAAGATGGATTCTGTTAAGAGATGAGTTGGTGTTTGGCTTGGCTTGGCAAAAAGAATATATTTTTTTTTGTATGTAGGAAGGGGAATGGATACATTACGGGGAGGTTTGAGGATCATTGGCATTATGGAATATAGAAGGAGGAACTCACGGGAATTTTGATGAGTTGCTCATGTTTACGCATGTAATAAATTATTCAGAAAGGAGAAAACGACGACGGAGAAACAAGACTTGTACGATTAGACTTACTCTTGTTCCCTTTCCTTGCGGCCAACAGAGAGAGAGAGTGAGAGAGGGTCGGCTTTGGGATGGAATGGAAAGGAGAATGGAATTGGTTTCTCTTTTTTTTCTTCCAGGAAGGAATACGTTTCGCAGGGATTTTCTCTTGGTCTATCAAACCTAGTGACTTTCTATTTTGCAGAAAGCTCTGTTTCTATTTATGTATAATATATAAATATATTTATATGCTTTGGAGGGACTCCACAGATTATGATTAGAATAAAAACTGTCCAAAAAGTATTATCATCACTTTCTTTCTTTGTCTCCGGCTCATTCCTACTTTGAGAAATGAAAAGTAGCATAAGTGGAGTAAGAGCTTTCCACGTCAGTCAGTCAAGCCCAAAACCACCCAACCAGATGAATATTGTCTTTTTTAATAAAAATCATTAAGGCAGCAGCGAACAGCGTCCCAAATTTTTATCTTGATACGATGGTGACTCTTAAAAAATTCTGTTGACGAAATTGAAATCCCTCCGTCTATACATGTTTCTTTGTGTGCTTTGTGTCGACTTTCCAAAATCAAAGCTACATTAACATAAATCTACAGAGGAACAATGGCTCCACATAATGTTCTCATCTGTACACATTTACTTCCATTGTAAATTGTAAATGGGGCTGTGAGCGGAGGAAAAGGAGAAGGGAACGAGGAATAAAATAAAAATGCGGATGATGATGTGAGTGGAAGGAGCAATCACGGGCTTCACATTTAATCAGGGAGCTATTTACTTTCGTAGTCTTATATGACTACGTTTTTGGGTTGCTTCCCTCCCATGCCATACCACAATGGAGGGAATTGATCTGATCTCCTGCTCATTCAGCTTCTTCTTAGCAACCAAATCGAAAGATGAGAAGAGAGAGAAAGAGAAAGTAAAGGAGCCAGATATAATAATAATAATAATGCGACCTTATACGAAGGAATGCATGAAAAACACAGCAAATCTAATACTTAAACTGGAAATCTTCATGATGATCACGATGATGAGCATCATCATCATCCATAACGAAATATATATATAGTTTCCATGATCTTTCTCCTTTCCCTATTACACGGTTTGAATTTTAAGCGCAGAGACAAAAAGACTGGAGGAGGAGGGGGAAGTTAGCCCATTAAACATACTTTTCTGTATGGGGACTAAGACGGGGAAAGGGAGCATAAGAGGGAAAGAGATGATGACGATGATGATGGTAGTTATTTTCTTCAAATACGACATCATATCCCGACTGCTATTCATTCCATGTGTGTTCTAGCGTTCCAATATGGCTGGATCCAAGATATCCCAGACGTACATATTCCAGTAAATGAGAACGAAGGAATGAATGTACGTATTTGTGCGTTCAGTTTGGAGGAGTTTCGGTGGAGGAAGAGCTAAAGCACACACAATAAAAGAATAAGGAATCAGCTCTCCCCATTCCCCATTCCACGGAGCCCTCCACACTGCTACCCAAGCATGCATGCAACATTCCATGATTACGAGAGAGACAATGGTGAAATCAGTGAATTAACTGAGGGCGAAATGACTAGTACTAATATAGAACATTAGAAAGAATCTTCGTTCCTGGATGCTCATCATCATCATCATGATCATATCAACCTCCATGATCATGGTCTCCTTCCGTATAACCATATTATAATATGTATCTTAGTCAGCAAAAGAGAGAGTGAAAGGTTCCGTTTCCAACTCGGGAGGAAAGACCATCCAAATGATATATTTCTGATGGGAAAGGGATATTTATTTTAGCGCCGGATCTCTTTGCCGTAATGACCAGGGAGAAAGGAATCCAACCAGCCAAGCCAGACTAAAAGTCAGCTTCATCTTTTAGCTCGCAAAAAGTAACTTAGCAAGGACTCAAGACGAAGAAAACTATATAAAGCTGAGATGGTGATATGAGTCCAAGCCGAAAATGTCTCCAGCCAAGAGGACAGGACAAGCATGAAAGAAAAAAATATCAAGAGAAAAGTGGAAAGAACCAACGAGCAAAGTTTCTTGTCTTGTTCTTCATCATCATTGTGATCATCAGTTTAGCTCCAGACCAGACTAAACCAGAATAATATGCTTCAGTAAGGACCAATGCGGATGATGATGATGATGACGATGATGCTTTCTTTCTCGATGCTAATAGGCACTTACGGATATATTATTAACTCACTCAGCTAAATGGTCCCTATATCCGTGTAATTGACTGAGCATACACACTCTCACCACCACACACACTTCTTGGAAGACTCCAGGAAAAAAAATTAGAAGTTGGGAGGGAGGGAGAAAGGGCAAAAAAGGAAGAATGTGTTAGGTATGCTTGAGCGTAAGAGAATGGGAAAGGAAAGGTTGTAGTTTTTTCTCCTTGAGAGACACATTAAATAGGAAACAGAGGATATTGTCAATTAGCCGCTGTTGCAAGTATAAAAATGGCTATACGGAGAGAAAGTAAATGGGAAGACTAATCCAGTTACGGAGCTTTCCTTAAGCTTTGGGAAGGAAACGCTCGCTCTGTCTTGATGATGACTTTTGTCCATTTTGATTCCTCTTTCCTATTCCTTTTGGGTTTCTGGTTTGGGCTTTGTGTGCTTTTCTCTGTCATTCATGATGTCTCCTCCGCTCCTGGTTTTAGTCTCCCTGATTCCTCATCAGTGAATCTAATTAAGTTGGGAGGGATGTGTTTTCAGACGATTCCTGGCTCGTAAAGATTTGTCTTGAGTTGAGTTGCACTGATCCGTGTTTAATTTTGATTAGTTCCCTCGGACTATATATATTATTTTCCTGTTTCATCCGTATTCCGGTCTTTGAGAAGGTGCATGGATGGGTATTGTATTGTACTGTAGTAGTCGGGCTCATATAAATAACAAGCCATATTTTTATCGACCTACCTATATGTACGTCTTTGTGGAACTAAGCTTTCATTTTATCTTTCTCCAAATTTCATTAACAGTATGCGATTATGATGAATTCTTTTAATATTTATGAAATCACCAAGAGTTAAAAATCCTTTTTAATTTTAGAAAAATAACTTTGTCTAAATATCCCTATTCATTATCTTAAGTTAGAACTTCCGTTAAATATTATAAAATACTTTTAAGAGTTAGAATATAGAATCCATGATAGTGGCATGTTGAGAATAATTATTAATTATTTTGAAGCAGCGCATTTTTCGGCAATCACAATCCAATAAGTAGTTAAACCATTTTTTCCCTTCTGGTTTACTATTTCAGCAAAGCTCTAGCACAGGAAAGTAAGTGGGAATTGCAATGAAGTGCAGTGGTTTCCCCATTTCTCCCCTTTAAGAGGCATTAGAGAAAAAGAGCAATTTGGGGAACACTTTGTCAAGATGATTGGTTCTTGGAGAGCTCTCAGTCCCCGCTCAAAACGTGGCAACTCCAACCATTATCATCCAACTTACACACAATTCATTATGTTATTCTCATGCTAATTTAATCAAGAATGAAAGTCTCTCGACAACAATTTCCCCCGCATTTTCCCTGCCGGAGAGAGGAGTCTTGCTGCTAAAAAGTGAGTGAGTGCTATTTATTGAGCCACTTGTTTCCTTTCTCCAGCTCGCTCATATAGATAGCCCATGGAAAAGGCTCTCCTCCTCATACATAAGTAATTGTGTGAGTAGCACAGTACCCCATTTCTCTCTTTCGTTGAACCCTCATCCCATCCTCATATACATTTCAGAGTAGAGTGAATGAGCTAATGTAGTCAGTCTTCTTTTTCATTCCATTCTTCACTCCAACTGCAGTATACGCTGTAGCTATAGTTTGGGGATGTGGATAACAGACTACAGCAGTTTAGTTCACTTAAATCGCTCCCAAAATCACCCCACTTAAATTAAGTATGTGGGTGATGATGAGGGACTAATGACAATGATTCTTATGCATTATTATGGCCGTGAAGGAAGTCAAGTTCAATCTCCAAAATTTTCTCATTCCCTAATTGCAATTACTTTGCTTAACAGTTCGTCAAGGAATAAATTTCCGGGAAATGTTGAATAAACTTTGTAAAAAAAATTAACTCAAAAGTTGGGGCAATGGTGAACAAATTGAAAAGAAAAGTCAACGTAAGGAAGTTGCCGTTTCCACCCACTCGTTTCCAGTAACTATGAGAAATCAAATCATTCCTCTTCCTCCGAACTGTCATGCCTATGCTTAAAAAGAAATCACGGTTAGTTAGCAATATTTTAACCTACGTAATTTTTTTCACTGAAAAACATTTTTCCAGATCATGGACTATTATATATGTAGACCAAGGAAAATGAAAGCCAAATCGTAATTAGCTCTTCTAACTAAAGAGCCATTTCCTTTTAAACCGCATAGTATCTATTCATCCATTATTTATTACTGTGTGCTATGAAGTTTTAACTGATTAAAACCTGTTGGCCAACAGCGCATAAAAAATACGGACTAGTAGCCCCACTTTTGATCCATTTCCCTATGAACTTAATAATTTTATTTGGTCCCGTTCTTTGAAATTTATTTACCATCAAAGGATGAAAAAAAATCCTAAAATGGATGATGAGCATCCATCCATCCATCGACCCCTTCCCCTCATCCCATCATCACATATGGAATATATATATATATATACAAACACATGAACACAGAAAGTGACAAAGTGATTAAACAATAAACAAAGTTAAATATGTAAGCCAAATAGAATGAAAATTGGATGCTGATGATTATCATCCCGCTCGTCATCATCATCATGATCATCCGTGATGAGATGAAAAGTAAGTTACTTCTAGCTTGGAATAAAAACACGGGGAAAAAAATTGAAGCCAGGGACAAGGAAAACAGTCTGACTGGATTTAACTTCGGCAAAGCCAAACTAGTAGCTTGGTGATGAATAGATGGGAAACCGACTGTGTAATTGCCTAATGACATGCACCACAGGGGACCAACCAACCAGCCATATAATAGGAAGCTTTTCAAGAGATGGGTTGGGAATGATCATAATAAAAAAAGGAACCGACAACCGGGAAGGGACACAAAAAGGAAAAAGAGAAGGATATATAAGGTTTTAGGATGGCAGGATGAAAAAAAGGAAGCTATTTTCCCTCAGCTTCTAACGAGTGTGGGCGAGAACGTCTAAAGTAAAACATCTAAGGTCAAAACCTCAAACCTAAGGACCGAAATATCTAAGGTTT
>JAQGAI010001003.1:0-16432 GCA_034696905.1 Lepidocyrtus violaceus | reverse complement strand
TTCCTCATCCCAACTTTAGCATGACAGTTTTTTTTTATAAAAAAAAAAAACTTTTTCCTTCTCTCGTGCTTTTTTCCTTGAGCCCGAGCTAATGAAGGGAAGCCGACGCTCAACAACTCACTTTACAAAAGAAGGAAACTGAATGAAAAAGAAAAAAAATCGTGAATAAAAAAAACTCCCTTTTTCCTGACTGAGCAAGTGAGTGACTTACTGGTTTTTGATTACGTTGATGGGAGCCACTATATACTACTTCGTTCGGCGAGCTTAATGATGATGAGGCGATGACATTTTATGGAATGGAAGATTTGGTTTGCTTTGCTTTGGCTTTTATTGTGGCTCACCCCATTCCACATCGATAATTTAAAGAAGAAAAAAAACTTTGTAAAAGGTAAAATGGGGATTATTTCTGATTTTTCTTATTATGGTAATTTTCAATAGCATCCCCATCCCCACAAACAAATGACGACACGACTTATGCTACTTTTCTAAATGGTAGCTAAAAAAATGATTGTTAAAATCTTTTTTTTTAGAAAAAAGTGTGCAAAAGGAGCAGAGCAGTAGTTCAACAGTGATTTCAATATAAATAAATGCATTATTTTCATCTGTACAATATTTTCGCTTTTCACGTGCCATCATCATCATCATCATCATCAAATGGCTTGCTAGATTCTCGAAGAAGAAAACAAGTCAATACACAATTGATAACATTCATCCTCTCCGGATTACAATATCTCCATTGTAGAAAAAGGGCACGGGTGGACATGAAATTCGTAATTCCTCAGATGAAAGTACGCACATTTTTAGCATTACTTTTGCACATGAGCACATCCTCAATAGTCGTTATCAGCGCCAACACCACCACCCCTCATTATTATCATCATGGATGGATATATTTTTTTTTAAATGAGAGGAACAGCTCACGACTCTTGTTTATAAAAAAAAAGTTTCGCCAACTTTACTTGCAAGAAAGGGAATATTTGCAGGCTTTTTTTTAGAAGAGCATAATATGCGCCTGCAGTGAAGGTAAAGCATCCACTGATTTTAATGACCGATTGATAAGGGCTTATACTAAACAAAAACTTATTTAAACCAGGTATTTTTTGCGCAACAAACAAGCTATAAAAGAGGGAAATAATATGCATTAGGTATTAATGCTTTGATTATGGATGTTGAATGTAGTTTCAACTTGATTTTTCAAGCTTATCATCATCATCATCATCCGCCTTCTCATGATGATGATAAGTACCAGGGTAAGGTACATGTGTACTCATGCTTGCTTTATTGCTCAGTCTTCAATTAATCTTGAATTATATGGTTAAGTAAGGCATACACAACTTTGTTTATACAAATAGTCTCCGTCCATTATCCATAATTTTCTGCAAAGTTTGATGAAAGGCTGATGATGATGATGATTTTACCCGATAGACATTTTCATACTATTTATACGCTACACAGAAGCTACGCATGCGATTACCATGCTCAAACGCATTATTATTATTTCAGTGTCAAAAACTGGCTTCTTCTGCAGTCTCTTCATGAATATGCAGTGCACTTTTAACTCCACCCCATTACACTGGCTGACTTTAAAAAATTAGGTAGTGGATGGATCACATCACATCACAAATCCAAAGAATGGCTCAGGTTTGTATCAGGCTGAGCAACTTTTCTAGCTCAAGCCATTATAGTTTTAGTTTCAGTCAGCTTTTATATTGTCGAAAAGTTGGAGTGCAGCATAGCTCATTTCATTATTGCGTAGTATTTATTTTTATTCAGCATTGTTATGCTGCTGCTGCTGCTGTTGTGCATCATTAAAAGTTTGAAACTTTTTTCTGAAAAAAAAGGTAATGTACCGTGTTGGGATGGGGGATGTGGAGGGGGTAATAAAAATCTGGGAATCATGATTCCTATCATCAGCAGCATCGTATTCGTCGTCGTCAGCGTGAGCTCTTAAAAAAAAGTCATGTTGATGATGATGATGATGATGATGAGGTTTGGCTGTAGTTGTGCGTAGAGTAATGCATCATTGCTCTTTTCTCTCTTGGCTGATGATGATGATGATGATGATGATGAGGAGGATAATGCAAAGGAATGCTCAAGTTTTTTAGATTTGTAGAATCAGACTCATTTCGCCTTATCAGGAGAACACGTAGAAAAGCCATAATAATGCACATTTAAAAATCGAGGTTAGGAATTAGTGAGGAAAATATAATGTTAAAGTTGCTTACTAATGCTGCTGATGCACTGCTTGTTTGGCATTCAAATGGCAAACTCTTTTTAGTATTTACTTTTTTATGCCTACCACCTAATCGCAAAATGTTACGGTTAAGGCTGAGGATTTCCTTGAGCATTAGCATGCAAATTAAATTAAACTATCTAAAGCGGAATCCCTTCCGTAGCGCATTGTAATGCAATGTGATGATTTTATATTCATAAAAGGATTTCATTCCTCCGATCTGATCATCCTGATGCTCCCATTTTCCATAATAAAAAATCAAAGAAGCTAGTTAACTTTTTTGACCAAAATAGGATCTTAAAATGTAATGTTGAACCAAGCTACGGGTGAGTCTTTGCGAAAGCATTGGATTTACTTACCAAAGATTATTTTTATGCTTACTCTTCATTACAATAATAATGGGGTTTAGGTTTTAGGCCGGGGATCCTATCATTTAGTCATTACGGCCAAATACCCCTACCGCCATCGTGATCTCATAAGAAAACAGAATATTTGTTAAAGAAAACCCAACCAACTAGCAAACTATAAAAGACTTTTTTAATGTATGCAGATCTTCAAGAAAAACATTGATTACTGGTTACTTTATTCCTCCTCATATCGCACCGACTTGATCATCACATCAGGCTCTTATTTTTTTTGTGATCGGATGAGTTCAGAATTAGTTCCACCGCCTTCTTCAGCTTCGGTTTGATTTCATTAACGGCTGATTTTAGACAGCAGCAGTAGGTCATCTTTTGTTCAGGTTCAGGCGATGCTGTCGCTGTCGCTTCCTCTGTAAACAAAACTGATTGTGTACGTTTTCATTTTCCATCCGCATCACCATTTTCATTTAAAAAGTTCCAGCATGACAGGCTTTGATTTCCTTTTCCCATCGTTTTTGGATTTTTTTCATATAAAACTGACTGGAGAGGCAACCTCCGGAGCAGGAGCATTTCTACCAAAGGAAGCCCGTAATAATAAGGAAGGGATGAAGAAAATCCAGAAAAAAAGATTACGTTTTATTGTGCTTCCTCAAGATTGTGATAGAAAGAAAGAAGGAAAGGAGCTCTTTTTTTACGTAACCAAAAAACCAAACCAAAAGCCAAGCCATCTTTTGTTCCGGAAAACTGGCTCTTGGCTTGGCTGGTCTGGTGTGTGAATCTTTTATTCCCATCATGCAGTCACATGGCCGTAGATAGTGGATGCATAAAAGAAAGAAATTTTCTTATTCGGAGAATAAGCCAAGAAGAAAAAGAGAATGGAATAATATGATATGAGCGCGACCAAAAAAAGAAGCCAGAGAGGAGAGAAAGATGACTGTTGCTTCTTCTTTTCTTCTTCTTCTTCTTCTTCATGTCCTTCGTTTCTTCGAGGCTGAGCCTCGGCTGCTGTCTGGAGATATGAGATATGGCTACTCATGGAGCAATAAAACGTAATCTGGAAGTTTAATTGGAAGTTCGTGAAGTTACTAATAAAACCCGTGGAGACGTTTTCTTCCCCTCAAACCCAAACCCTTGGTTTTACATAAAAATCTTTGTATGGAAATGGGCTTGCTTGCATGCATTTTTATTTTATACAGATTTGCCTCCGTCGTCCGTCGTCGCATCCCATTTCACTTTTTACACGTGACTTTTTTTTCTTCAGAGAGAACTCTCGCATACCTCTACAATCATCATGACTATGACTGTGCGAGCATGACTATAAAAGTTTTTAACTTTTAAAAGTATAATCTTTTCCCCCAAAAAAAAACCTTTGATAATTTTTAGCTTGAAAGTGGATTTGGGAGAAAAGAAGATTCCCACCGACTTGGTGAAGCCACCATGAAGAAGAAGCTGAAATGAAATGATAAAAGGAAGAAGATTGCTGCGGCTTGGTGGAAGACAAGCAAAGTAAAAGAAATAAATATATTTTTTATTTTATTTTTTGGATTAAATGTGGTGGATTGAACCTGAATCTAATATGTTAAGTAGGTAGTAGTATAACCATATCACAGGCTCTCATCTTTCAAGTCATCATCATCATCGGTAAAAAATATTTAGCTGATGATAATGATGATGAGTCAAATTGTGCATTCATTATGAGCAGAGCGGGACATGGAAATGGACATGAGCACGATGACGATGATGATAATGGATAGTGCTGATGACGACTGACTCACTGTCCTTTCATCCTCATCTTGGTCATCATCATCATCATTATGTTAAAAAAAAAGTAGAATGAGATGAGAAAGGAAATGCACAGCAGCGGCTTCCTCCATTTCAACAATTTTTCCTTCAATTTCTTTTCATCAAGATCAGCTCAAAAGCAAAAAAGGGACTCTGGCTGGTAGATTAATTTTCTTTATGGTACATACATGAGTGAAATCGGAATTATTCATTCAAAATGGAATGACCAGCAAAACATACCGTGAGAGGATGAGAAAGAGAGATGAGGATGATGATTTTTTCCTGAGAACTCCTACCGTTTTTACACAAGACAAGACGTGGATACTGATGCAAATGATGTTACAGAAACAAAAATCTGTTTGGAGCCAGTTTGCGTAAGTAAAGGCGACGGGATGGAGGATGGGAATATTGGGAATGGAGATGGATGATATTAATCAAATGAGGTACAATATGAATTTTTAGAATTGGATTGAATTTTTTCACCTGATAATTAGTCGATGGCTGCTGTACATTCCAAGGATTGACATTTGAAAAACTATTTTTAATTCAATTATGGAACTACTTTGCGGGCATTTTTAAGGATGCAGCCTAGAATTTAAGTGAAGGGAAGAGGAAGGAAGGGAATTCATGACCAGAATGCAACAATGTGTGTAGCTTTAGCTTTGCTTTGTTATCCAATTGAAAATGTCAGAATAATACTTTTGTGAGTCCTGACAAGTTAAAGAAGCTGACTGGACTTATGTATGTTAAAGGAAGTTTAAAATGATACTGACTTGAATAGGGATAAAGATTTTGAGAGTTGAGGATGAATGCTCCAATGACTCGTGAAAGTTGTTTGGCTATGTCAATGTAGGATTAAAAAGAAGTAAAAAAAATCCTTAGGCGCACTTACGCTCTCCTCGGAAGAGAACAAGCGTAAGTAGAAAGGGATTGTGTGGGTTCTAGTTCTGAAGTATTGAAGATGTTATTGCGTAAAACTTTTCTTAAGTCCTCGTCTCTTGGGCTGGTGTGGATATGACGTGATGTGATGATGGCCTACGGTATGGTCCCTTAAAATTTCAGTTTTTTTCCTTCATGCTTATTTTAACGCTCCGTCAATACGCTTCGGTTTGGTTTGGAGGCGAGGAGGAGGAGGTTTCTGTTCCCACGACGTATTTTCCATTTCTTTCAAGATTCAAGTGAACCGGAGGCATCCAAAGGGCGGATGAAAGTGGTTAATGGAAGACACATGGACATACTGACGATGATCTTCATCATCATCATCATGATCAAATTGTATGCTCATGGTTAAAGTAAGTTAAAAAAAAAAAGGAGGTTTCGGTTTAGTTTAGACAGATGGATCTTTTCTTTCAGCTGAAAGGAGAAAATGGACAAGGAGAAGTGAGTAAGATGGATATGCTTATAATCACATTACTATTCTCTCTAGTAGTCCATATGTCGTTTTTTGTGAGCCTGTTAATGTTCATTCCACAACACAATACCAAAGACCACAAAATAAGGTTGGGAAAAAACGTAACTTTGACTTTGGTTTTGGTCTGACTTTTTACCCTAATTCTTTCTGGCATTTGTAGTGTATTAATATCATCCTTCTCACTTTCAACTTTTCAATTGGCAGACAGGCTGGCTGCTCTTGCTCTGCTCCTGTCTGTTCGAAGAAAGACATTGAGAAGGCGAAAAGGGATGATATCAAATAAATGATGAGAACTTACATTAGTGACTACCCTGAAAAAGATGCTTAATGCTACTGTGGGTATCAATGGCGTAAAGAAAGGGAAACCATTTGTTTAAAAAAAGTTTTGAATTAGGAGAGTGTCAAAGACGGGAAATGGGTGGCAGGTTATGATGCATCTATCGACAAAGTCGCGGCTTTAAATCGTCAAGATTTTGTTACTGGATGGTCAGGATCATGATCATGTTCATTGGGCTAAATTCAGAATTTTGTAGTCCATCACCGATATGCCATAACCATATCCACAGCCCCACCAGCCGAGCCGACATCCTCCCCACTACGTTCTTCACTCGTTGGATCGGATCGGACTTCAAGAATTTTTCCTCAGGTTAGAAAAAAAAATATATTCTCCTCCGATTATTATTACATGCTTGTCCATTCTTCTCTTGTTTTGTCTTGTCTAATTGATAGTGTGTAATGAATGTGTAACCTCGAAAAGGTAAAACGGATTATAGCGGATTAGAGAGTAGGAAAAGGGGATGATTTATATTTTGTTGTTTGTTAATGAAATAAGTACCTTTGGTTGGCCCGATGTTTCTACATGCTTATTATTATCATCAGTATTTTGTTTGAAGACAAACCTCACTTGAAGCAGGGCATATTTCCTCACCAGAATGGTTCCTCTCCTCACACTCAGATTATTTCAAACAATGCATTTACTACTTATCCGATACATATCTTAAGAAGATTAAGGAATAATTTGTGGTGGTGGTGCTCTGCTGGTGTCATCATCATCATCATCAGTAATTCATTTTCTCGGCGAGTTTCCCACATGAGACGAGCAGGACGGTCTGCAATTCAAAGAAAATATTTTCAATGCCAATGTCAGGATACAGTCGAGTGGTGCCTGAAAACTTAAAAAAAAAACTTTAAACCGCTCACGGCAAATATTTAGGCTGTTGCTGTTGAGGATGATGATGAGATGATGCGTTTTGCTGACGAGAGGAAATTAACATAAAGCACGATTCCGCTCTCTTCCGACTGTTAGATAATAATCTTTGCTGATCTCATCACATCATCCCATCCTACAACAGAACAGAACACGGCAGAGCAGATTGCATCCCAAATGCAAATGGACTTGCATACATTATTGAAAATTATTGCTATTGACACATTGAGTAATTGGGATTACTGTGCTTTCCCATTGTCTGGAAGAGAGAGAAATAAAGGTCCGACGATGGTTTCTTCGAAGAATTTCGTCAAATGGCATGAGTTTCATAAAAAATATTACGAAACTAATTTTTCTTCAATTGAATTTTAGTTCTGAGTCCCGTAATACACTGGTTGGGGTGAGATCGGGAATTTGCAATTGTGTTTCCGGAGGAAGATTTGTGACAGAAAATGAAATCCTAGCAGGGAGAGGAATGCGTCGTGTCCAACTCCGCCTGTCTTCCATTTTTGATGATGATGATGATGATGACCATTCTTTGAATTATAATCGAAATTAAAATCATGTCTCCCCAATTATTTCTTTGCTCTGCATTCACATTCACATGCATAAAAATATAATGCTGCATACGCAGAAATTGAAGAAACTTAATAAGAGCCATCACACCAGTAATGCCATCCAGTATGTCTACCGTCATTAAAAACCCCGGAATGAATTGAATCATGTACGATTTGATGATGCTGAAATGATAATGATCCCTTTATGTAATTCAGCATTTAAAAAAATTAGAGAAAAAGAATAATTGTTTTCTTCCCTTTTGGTTTTTCAATGAAAGATGATATTAATTTTGAGAAATGATTTAAACTGAAAAATTCAGTTTTTTTGGTGTGGACTTGGCTGAGTTGATTATCTGCCTGGGTAAGCGTTAATCAACATTAGCAGCGTCATCATTTAATCATCATCCCAAATGATGATGATGATGATGTTGATCATGACCATCATTTGAATACGCTGCTGCATTTGAATTTGAGTCGTGTCTTAATTCATTTCTTTATAGTGAGTCCTTCCTCGCTCGCGTGTATTTTTTTTATTGGAACGGTGAATCCATGTCAGTCAGTGTAAAAACAATGTAGGTGACTATGACTATGCTCTACATCTTCCTCTTCACTCTACTCACTCCTCTCCCCTCCTGCTGTAAAGTTTTACTCACGCACGATCATTCACAGTTCTACATGGACTCGACACTGATTTGCTAAACAGTCAGCCAAGAAAGCGTAAAGCAAGCAAGCAAAGCAACAGTGTTACTTTCTCACAATCAGTCAGTCAGTAGTCATCCCAGCCGTGAGAGAGATATAAGTCGAATGCGAAGGGTAAGAAGAAGACAAGCAAGCCTGTTTGATTCGAAAAAAAATCCAAAGTCACGTTCCATTGTTTCAATTTCAGTCTCAAGTCAAGAATCGACTTGAGAAAAGAAGAAGAAAAGAGTAAAGCTGATGATTTGCACACGCAGTTTTTCTTCCAAAACCTTTCTCAAGTCAGTTAGGAGGACGATTTGGAGTTGCTCTGTTGAAGATGACGGCAATATAAACGGGCTGGTTGATGATAGATGGGTCGTTTCATTTGTTTGAATCAATAAATTGGCAGATTAACCGATATATTTTTTTTTGGAAAATTAAGTTAAGTTAAAAAGAGTTAATGAAAAACGAGAAAAAAATTAAAAGACACGTGTTTTTCTTCTAGATTGGCTCTGGTTGATCCTGAATCATTTTTTGTTTCACAAAGTAAACCGTTATTTGTACTGTCTGTGCAAATGTCGCTGACATAAATATGAATGATCAAACTTAATCGATCTCTGTCTCCTTTGATTACTTTTGCCATTTTAATCACGCTTTGATAAAACCTTCGATCATCATCAACATCAACCCCATTATTATTCGTAATTAGTGTTATTCCCATGATAAATAATGTGACAGTCTGTCATCTTCTAATCATCAAGTCTTCTTGAAGTTATGCCCAATCCCAAATTCTCTCGACAAAAATCCAACCTCCTGATCTAGAAATCCCAATCAATGGTAATAATTTTCCCGTTAAAAAAATCTGATCATCATCAAATACAATAAAAGCTACTGAGAAATCAAATAGGATGGTGAAGATGACGATGAAATACTGGTTTTTAGCTTAATATTAATGACTCATTATTACCAACTTCCAATGGGTTTTATGCGTTCGTAATCACAGAAAATGCTGAAAAATCTATCAAGAGAAGACTGAGATTTAAAAAAATGCACAAAAAACCAGCAACGAACAAGGTTTTTCCATTTGCTGCTATTTTTTTTTATTATCTGCCTTTCATCCCCGTCTCGTCTCCCTCAGATTAATCATCAATAGTAGTAAAAGCTCAGCAGACTTGTGGAAAGACAGAATTACATTATGCATCGTTCTTCACGAGAAAGAAGAAGAGATGTGATGTGATCGGATCGTGAATATTTCTCTTGAATAAAAAAGGGAGAAGCTTATTGGGATCTTTTCTGCATGTTGAAAAAATGTTTCCTTGATTCGATGATCGTGTCGTGTCTCTGTCTTCTTCACCACCACCACTAGAAAAAAGCAAGATAGATAGACAGATTGAGAAATTGTCGAGATTAAAATTAGCTAAAGAAAAAATGAAGGCAAGAACATGCGTATATTTTTTGTCTGCCTGTTGCACGAATATGAAAATGGCGGAATGAAATGGGCATATTTCCTTCGAGATCTGTGTTGTACGTACAAATGAGGATGATGATGATTGGTAGAAAAAGAAAAGAAATAAGAAGAAGAAAATTTAAATACAGAGTACTACCATCATCACAATAAGATATCATCATTATTCTGCAAATTCATGCCAACTTAATGCCATGTCTTGACAAAGCAGAGACAAATCCAACCTCGCCAAAGTTGAAGCGATGCGATGCTTCCATGTGACTTAATCTCCTCAAGACAAGACATCAAAAAAAAATTGCATTTACGAATGAAGAAAAAGAACTTGCTCCTGTTCAAGTAGGGAACTTAGCGTACCAAACAAATTGCTTATCATCAGCATTTAATACACTTGTAAAATTTTGCAAATACTGCTCTTAATTATTGATTACCTTGTAAAAACGTTTTTTTAAAAACAGGGACTTCTGTCATCAAAAAAGTATTTTGCTTAAGAACATATAAAACGCAAAAAACAAATATTTCAAATGGGATAATTTATTGAGCAAGCAGATCGAGTCCTTTTTTTGCACTTCGCAAGCAACATTTTTTCTTACTGTCAAACTGACGGTGTAAATTTGAATGTGCTGTGAACATCTCCTACAAAGCTAAATCTCATCTTGACAAAATACAGTTACCTATTTTGCACGAGCAAGCAAAATACCCTGGCAAGCGTGCGTAAGGATTAGTCAGCGTTTTTAGATCAGTTGACTTGGCCTGGCTCTAATCTATTTTATTTTTTGAATTTGAATAAAGTTTGTTCTGTGAGACACTGAAATATGGGGAGAATGACAGACATGTCGTTAACTATGCTACGCAATAAAATACAATAATAGTAAAATACTGACACGGACAAGGGATTTTCCGTTCATTGCATTGTCCTGTCCAACAAAACCAGATGGATTGTGTGGGATGTAATTTATAGAAAGCGAAAAAGTATGCACGCACGCACCAATTCGATTTTGTACTATTTTATTTGGTTTGTGATCTATGATGATTTCCTTTTGATGACGAAGGCACATACTTTTAAGCAGTCTCACACAATAAAATAAAATTGCGAAATGGCTAGATTTATTCTCATCATCACATCACATTTATCGCGCGTTTTCAATTTATCACTTTGTTAAGAATTAGCCATCTTGGTCGATGCAAGCCAACTTTTCAAAGTAAAGCCAACCCTCGAGATCTTCGTCGATGGGTTTCACAAAGAAAATTTGTGATTTTTTAAATTGTAAAAGGTTAAACCTGTGCTTATGTACTTTATCTAGAAATGATGCTAAATTAATTATTCCGTACTAACTTACATTTTTCCTTTAAAAAAGCTCATTTGGAATTTGGTTCTGTTCTTTCTCAAATGCATCGAGAGAGGAGTAAAATGAAATGGGACAGATCTGGGTTTGGGTTAGTCGGTTTTTGTGGCCTTGTTATAGGCTCCTTTCTTGCTTACATTCTGATACGCTTGTGTTATATTTGTTCCTGATGATGATGATGATGATGACGATAATGACGATTATAAAAATGAAGCTCGTTCTCATCTCCTGCCTACTGGCTTGGCTTTGGTAACTAATTCCCCCGTTGCTGCTGTTCCTGTTTCCCTCATTCATAATGTTCAATTTAGTTTGGGACCAGCACCAGGCCTAGGTACTTTTATATTGCAGAGAAGAAGGAATGACTGTGTTATTCATCTTGTTGTTTTCTAATTACATGTGAAGGCCCAATATAATATCATCATCATCATCATCAGGAATCCACAGGAAATGGGAAGGCGTGTTCCTGTCTTGCTTTCAGGAGAAAATGTGATCATTATCATCTGACTACGAGTTCTTATGAGAGCCATGCCATTGTAGAAAAGCCTCAACATGATCATCCCCATCATCATCATGAATGTGGATGCGGAATAGAAATGAAATTGAAGCATCCATAAAATCTGATAGTGGGGATGGTGCAGTAAACGACCTATTAAAGGTACCGTATCTATGAATTAAGTTAGGAGGGAACAAGCTTAAATTCGGTTTCTGCAGTAAAATGTGCAGTTCGCGTCAGAAGATAAAGCCGGATTGTTGGCAGAAGTAGATAATTTTTTTGGGGGGGGATTTGCATTTGCCATATTCTAACTCTGTATGAAATCTGCATGACGGGAGGATGAACAAAATTCCGCGAACAAAACCCCGAGAATAATGCCAAGAATAACACAGAACTCATCTCATCATCATAGCTTGAAGTGAAGTTACAAGAAACGGATATTTATTTTAATTCTAATGGGAAACGAAACAGATGACGGTAATTAGAACTGGGATAAATAACTTCATCATGGCTTAGTGTGAAGTGAACAGAAAGGAGGCTTTGAAATAATATGATGCATGAGGGAGGGAAAATATGAGGGAAACAACAGGGATGGGATGGGATGAAAACGATAATAATTAAAGAGAAAGGTTTAATTAAATTGTCAAATCTGTAGTCTGCTACTGGCACTGGCATATCAACATGCTCATATCATCAGGATCACATCTATTGCCCATTGTCTATCTGGCGTGGGGTTGTCACTCTGGCGCCTCTGCTGTCATACGTAAAACGTAAAATGTCAATCAGTCATTCCTCTCACTAGACTTGGGTGAAACTGGGCTAGTGAGAGTGTTGAACGTGGATTGTGTTGGAGGGAGGAGCAATATTCAAACAAAAAAAAATATCAATTTCATTTCATTACATAGAATTAAAGGTGCATCATTTCATAGAACATGTCATTTGCTTGTTCACATTGTCATTTTTTTTACAGAGGAGGAAGTGTGCCATTGGCACTCAGCAAGGATTCCTGCTGACATTTGGGATGAGGATTTCACAGAACTTGTTGTACATAAAACTGTGGCGACACAGTCACAGAGTTGCTTACTCATCGTCATATCATCAGGATGATGCTGATGATTATGATGTCTGTGCAGATAAATGGCAAGTAATAAAAAAGGTAGGTAAGTGGGTGGCTGACATTTTCGTTTTGGCGAATCGCAGAATTCGCAGAATGTAATTACAGCTTACTCATATAAATGTCAGTTCTTCAATTCATTTGAAATGTTTCTTAGAATTGAGACACAATTTGACAATTTCATTTTTATTATATTTAGTACGAAATCTGCGCGGGGTGACATTTAAAATTGTAGGTAGAAACATTGTGAAATGACAGGAAGAACACTATTTAACGTAAAAGTAACCTACTTGGAGGAATTCTAATAACATCCTCATCATCATCATCATCATCATCAACCTCCTCCTCCCCCTTTTTACTCCTCCGAAGAAAGTGAAATGAAATAAGAGAAATTGGCAGAAGGAAAGATATGCAAACTTTATCACTATCGATTACTCTTCTTATGTCTGCTCACACTCTCTTCTCCACGTTCATGTTTCCATTCGCTAAAAACTTCCTGTCAAGTGAAAGTAACAAGACATAAGAGAAAGAAAACATTAAAGGAATCTTAAAGGGGGATTAGTTAGAAGATCCAAAAGGGAATTCATCATACCCACCTACATTCTTCCACCTCCTTTCTCCTCTTTCGTTCTCCTCGAGAGAAAAACAAAGTCTCCGTTTAAATTAAATATGGAGGTTTTCCAAGAAGGAGAGAAAGTGATTTGCATTGCTAAATACATGCCCTCCTTCCCTCTCCCTTTGCTCTTCTCCGACTCCACTCACCTTTCTGTACCTTTTTTGCAAATCTTTCCATTCCAGCGGAGCTGAAGGAGGAGAAAGTTGCAAGTAATTCGAGTGACGCTGAAGACCCAAGCTGTGGCTTTCCCTTTCATCTGTTACACACAAACACTTTTCTTTTAAGAAGATGCTCCTCTCTGTCTGTGTAGGTGGCCATGTCTATATGTCTGGAGGGAACAACGAAACGGAGGCACTTGAGTGTTTACAGTTACTCGATAAATTCCGCCGTTTTGTCAGGCACAGATTTTCCCTTCCTTCTCTCCGCCATATTTATTCTGCGCTAATCTCAAGACGAATGTCTTCATCCTTCTTCTTCTTACTCCTCTCCTTTTGGATGAGCTAGCAGAAGTGTCTGTAGCTGGGAGAGATGTAATAATGGATATGTTTTATGCAAAATACCGAAATTATATAATAATAATTAGTTATATAGAGGCGAATTTCTTCTCACAGATAACCTACTTTACATAGCCTCCTGACGATTACTACACTAAAATTGGGGCTATAACATAACAAGCTAGTGAGTGAGGAGGAGGAGGAGGATGAGCAATAACGGTCTCGGACTGTTGGGCTTCCTTTTACATTATCATTTTTATCAGAGGAAGAAGAAACATTTAATGCAAAATAGCTTGGTTCGGTATTAGGGTCTCCTCCACTTTTCTTACGAATTTTAATTCGAGCTGACGCTGAGAGATATAGCTTGGCTTTGGCTTTTTGGGTTGGCTGCTGCTGCTGCTACTAATGAAGAAGGATGTCTTCTTCATGGACGTCATGCCAGCCTATTCGTCTCACATGACCAAGTCAACCTCCATTCTCTCCCTTTGCTCAAGCCATGCCATGCTACTTTGAATAATTGCTTTATGAATGACGACGACCCTCCGTCAATGAGGGAAAAGTCACGACAATTAAAGATGACTGAGAGTTTTGGAAGAGGAAATGGCAAGCAGAGATAGACGGAATTTTGCATGAAGACAAAATTGTGCTTCTGTTCGTTTTAATGTCATGTCAGTAGGGAAACTACATCATCATTAAAGACAAACTATCACAGTTATATATTAAATCTTCTCTTGAGTCATTGCCTGATATAATTACATTTGCAGAAAAGTCTGAGAAATGATTTTCCTACTCATTTCTTATTAAAATGGATTCATCTCCTTTCTAATCCAATTCTCTGGCTGGGAATAAAGAAAGAAAGGAAGGGAATATGAAAAATAATATTTATGGAATGGGAAATGGGAGCAGAGCAGAAGGAGGGAAGGAAAAGCACATAAAAGGATCTGATCTGACCCAATCTTGAATATGTATTACATAATAACGACTGACACATTTATTTCATAAGGAAGGAGCACACAGACTGGAGTTGGGCGGGCTTGCTTTGCTTTGGTCTGCCAGTTTGACTTAAAAAACATTACAAGAAGCTTCCTCTTTTTAATCCGCGTTTTATGTCCGATCCTCATGGGCATACATAGTAAAAGGATTTTTAGCCTTTTCCATTCACCTATTTGGAGCATAAGGCAGCCTGGCCTCTGTCTCTGTCTTATTGGGAGAAAGGTAGACCCAAGGTAAATTTATATTAATTCGGCAAAGAGGAAATTGAGTTAAGACCGCAGCTGGAACTGGGGAACTGGCTCTGGTTTGAATACCTTTCCATTTCGCATCTTCATTTCCCTTCTGGGATCATCCAGGAGAGGTCCTTCTTAATCTTAAGATGAGTAAGGAAGGAAAAAAAGATCACATTGGAAACTGCTTGGAGAAAGTCTGCGAAATAGATCGACCTCTGAGGTGGCGGCTGATGAGTAATATGTGTAGTGCTAATAAAATGAAGGTTAGTGGAATTGACGGCTTCTCATCCCTTCTCCTTTAACTTTCTCCTGCTCTTGAATTTTGAAGGATCCTCCTGACATTTCTGGGTTAAAAACTGAAAGATGCCAAGTTGAACTCTTGAAGAAAATGGAAAACTTCCCCAGCTCATGACTTAACTCTAGTCAGAGTCAGATGTTTGAGGGAATGGAAAATGTTGAGTGAAAGTAAAGATCTACTCCTCCTCCGGAGTCAAAACCAAAAAGACAGGTTAACTCATCTAGCTTGTTAAATATGTGCTTAAGGAAGTAGAGCATAAGAGAAAGTACCTAGATGGCAGGCTTCTGGCTCTAAATTGCAAATGGGTGGTGATGGGATCCCCATTCCATTCCCATAATTAGGAAATTACATTAATGGAATGAACCAGGTGCCTCCGGTCTGCTCCCTTCCATCCAATCCAAATCCAAGCATATGCTAAATTAAATTAAATACCTATGGCTTTCCCCCGCCTTTTTTAAAAGATGATTTGTTGACAAAACTGGTGAAGAAGAAGATGGGGATTTAAATCAATATCTGGAGGGAAAGTTTAAGTTTGCCGAATAAATTATAAGGAAGAAGCGAAAAAAAATTTCAAGTAACTTTCTTTCCATTTATGCCACTCGTGCTTTCACATTCCTTCCATATTCATCCTTCCAGTTTATCTTGTGACCCAATAAATATTATCTACATTAAACATGAACCTAAGTACACGCGTGCCGTTATTGATTATTCGATGAAAAATATTTAATGTTTACAAGTGTAAACAAATAAGCAGCGAACGATATATTTATCATATCTCGATCGTACTATCCAAACTCGATAAGGCATAGCCATAGATAAGGCATTTTAATTTTTGCCAGCCAGCCATCAACCCAATCCTTTTCATCCCTTGAAGCGCTTCTCTTCTCTTCCGGAGAATTAAAATTGTGGATCCAGCATCCAGTTCCAGAAGTTATTACGGAGCTTTGCGGAGTAATGATGATTAGCCACCTTTTGTTATGTAGGTATGTAGGTAGGTAAGGTATGATAAAAAAATGAAATATGCGTGTGCACTTTCTATGCGCTGCGTACATACATACATTAACATGGAACCTTTTCCGAAGTGTCTTCCGTTTTATTTTATTTTTTGTATTTTTGAGGGAGAGTTACTATTCCGTGAATTTTGCCTCCATAA